>APFE030021440.1:11730-28907 GCA_000404065.3 Pinus taeda
GAATCACACATACATGCACAAGCAACTCATTAGATTATCCATGCATATAACATATGAGAAGCTAAATCATAAACCATGAGAGCAACATAAACAGTAATAAACACGTCAAAAGCACATCTGCATAAGAGACACATTATTTCTAGTGGAAACCCTTCTAGGAGAAAAACCACCCTTGCTACTGTTGGTCTGCTCTAAATTTCTATTAGTCAAGCAATTGATCTTTTACATAACACATTGAATACCATCATCACAAAGACTCGACCTCATATACAATATGCCAACACCAATTGTCTAGGAGACTCGATACTACTGATTAGCTCGAAATAGGCTTTTCTCTATGGATCTCATGGACTACCATTTGTGAAGGCCACCACGATCATTCGATCCTCTCCCAACTACCATTGGACTATACAACCACCATTGGACTGAGAAAATTCCTCATTTTGCTGAAGCTTCTCCATCATCTCTCCTCTCTCATGAAGTCACTACTCCTCTCCAATATGTGAACCTCCTTTCATGTATTTTCAAACTAGATCCCAAGACACTATACTAAACAAGAAATCAACTATGCATTCATGCTCTCAACAACAAGATCTCATCATCAATCAATATAAAAACAAGTGCACAAAATATGTGCTCTCCAATAGTAATTTGTGGCCACACAAATATGAATACTATCAAACCCTCACAATAATAAAATGTTGCACAATATAAATAACATCATAAGACGCATGAATATGTGTTACATGCATCAACAACTCCTACAAAACAAGTGTGAGAGGATCATCAACATATACTCCAACAAAATACCAAACTCTCCAAAATGATCTCTACTCCAGTAGCATCAAATCATATATATTCTACAACATGCTTCAGATCTGGACATTATTCAGTCACAAACACTCTTGGATTAAAACATCTAGGCTCTACTAAAGATATGAAGCATAATCTCACTATTTTTCCTTCTCTCCACACATATAGTCAACATCTAACTCCATCAATAGCCATAAATCATACAATGCAAGAAAATAGAACATGTGGGGCAAAATTGATCTTGGGGCTAGGATCACAGGTGCAAAAATTGGACCAAATCAATCCACTAAGGTAACTACTAGTGCACTAAATACATTCACATCATGAGAGGAGCTTTTCAAACCATTTCTGACCTTTTTCACTTTTTTTGGAAGCGTCTCAGAATTTCCAAACTAATTTCCTTCAAAACAGTGCAATGAATGTAGAGGAAATGTCGTGAAAATCCTCATTCGCATAGTTGAAATTGTCTAAACTTGACTATGGATATAACCACTCCCATAAGCTATCCTTCATGCAACTGGAGCATCCCAATCGCTCCCATAAGTCTCTGTGCATGCGACTGGGGCTTAGGATCAATAAAATCATCAGTTCTATAGTCCATAACCTCTGCCACCTATTGGATCACCTTCCCCTACATCTGTACATGCCTCTAGACCATTGACATGGCTTCAGACGCCTCTAAAAATGGATCAAACAAGCCTCCCAAGTGTCACTACCAAGTTGACCTAGAAGGGCCAACAAACAAGGTTAGGAAGTGTGGCAACAAGTCCACCACTCTCGCTAAGACCTTTGAACAAGCTACAACACCCCTTTTAGACGTACACACACATTTGTAGCACCCTCAATCAAGCCATCACATCACAACAAGTCATCTCCATAGGCATAGACATAAAGACCTAGTTGACAACTCAACTATTGTGCCAGGAACCATCTCTATCACATGTAGATATGATCATCACCCTATAGGAGACTCCTCTACCTATAGCAACATTAACAATCGATCATGACATGTCCATCAATGCATATGCTAACACATACCAACTCCCCCACGACAATCATGTTACCATCAAGCTCCATCAATTCAAGACACACTGACAAACACCATGGTCCATCAAATTACATCATCATGAGGTTGACATAAGTGCATGATTTCAGGAGTTGACATCAATGCCAACAAAATTATCTCACTGCCAATACATCAAAGAAAACCAATAAGGCTACCAAGTCAAAAATCCATCACACAAGCATATGACAAGTATGACGATGACCATGACCTTGTTGACATCAATTCCAACACAACAATGCCAACAACTTAAATGGGCTATGGCCTCACACAACAAATATTTATTAACTTATCCACTGTAAATGGACCAAATCCTGTAGGGTTCTCCTTTGTTTTAAGGGCTTCTTCATAGTTTTGTTCATCCATCAGGAAGATTATTAGAGAGCTCTATCTAAGGGACCATGATTCTGGGGAAAATAAAGTCTTTTTATGACCCCTTGGTTCCCAAATTTTGATGCCTCTACAATAGTAATCACAAAGCTTCCCATTGGGGTCTGGCTTCCAAGCTTGTCAGCTCATCTATGGAACCATTCAATTCTTACGAGCATCGGAAAGACCATAGCTCACTTTCTTGTCATAGATCCTATGTGAGGCTGATGTTGAGTATATAATTACGAGAGGATCTATGTAGAACTAGACATCAAAAAAGGCTTTCCTAACAAAATCAACCTGAAAGTATGTGATTTCAACTGGATCCAACTCCTGGACTCTGAGAACACTTGTTTTTGTTGTCACCTATGCCATCAAATAGGACAACTACAAAATTATTGCACTCAAAAGCTAGTAAAACATAAGACTAAATCTAAGGCTTGGAAGCCATGAAGTTGCCCCCTCTGGAGGAAGAGGACTTCCCTTCTTCAACCCAAGAGGATATTGAGTTGAATAATGACATGCTGTCCTCGGAAGAGGTGCAAACCTTAGATCTTCAAAATCCTCGCTAGGAGAGTAAGGATAATCAAATTTCAACAAATCAAAAAGAAATAAAAAGTGATATTCCTTTGTTGGTAGTGGTAATGCGAGCCCACGAATCAACCTCTGCAGTCTCTGATAAGACTCATCAACAACTTGTTAAGACAATATTCAGCTAGCCTTGGTTACTCCTCCACGAAATGGATAGGTGAAAGTAGCCAAAAGGAGAGGAAATAAAAGTAGATCTGAAAACCTTCCCGAAGAGGGGTGGATACTCTTGTTTATGTTACTTTGTGAGATTGAGAAATTTGATCTCAATGTACACTCTTTTTTATTAATGAAAATCCTTTGCACCAATTTACCAATATATATAAAGTTTAGAAAATAAAAATTAAACCAATATTTACGTTTAATGGAATAATTATATATATATATATATATATATATATATAGTATAATATATATAATTGTTAACTTATGAGATTTGAACATTTATAGGAAAAATTAGGAACTTTAAAACTTGAATTATAATTATTCTGCCGAACCACCCAAATTAAACTAAATATAACAATAATAATGAAAAAGAACTTGAATCATACATACATACACACATATATATATTAATAATATATATATATATAATATATATATATATCTATGAATGATTCAAGTTCTTTTTCATTATTATTGTTATATTTAGTTTAATTTGGGTGGTTCGGCAGAATAATTATAATTCAAGTTTTAAAGTTCCTAAGTTTTTCCCTATAAATGTTCAAATCTCATAAATTAACATGTTTATGCTTATAAATACAGTGACTTTAGAGTCTTCTGCTTGCCTTCTAGCTTAGAGGAACGTCTTGAGAGTCTTCCACTTGCCTTCTAGCTTAGAGGAACATCGAATTCCCTCCCTTAATGGAGTGGTCCCAAACACCATTAAAAATAATTTCAATTGAGATTCTCTGGTGGTTGAGGTATAATACCTTGATCTAGAAAGCAATTCCAGATGCCCCAAAAAAGTAGCAATTAAGATTATCTCGAATGGTTGAGATATAATAAGTTAATAAATATTCTGTAATAGTGTCGTTCATCCTCTTTTCTTACTTTGGGATTTTAATTTAAAATTCTTATTTATTAATATAAAAAATAACTTTTCAAAAAAATAATTATCATTAAAATATATATATATATATATTAATTTAAATAATAATTAAAATTCAACAATAATATTTTAAATAATAAAAACATTATTATTATTTATTATGAAAAAATAATACATTGAAAGAAATATTTATATGCGCGAGATGGAAACCTGTCCCCAACCAAGAAAGAGCTGGTTCCTTTGACCACACACCCTTTTTAGGGAAAGACTCGTGATCTTAATGACAAAAGAGATATGGAAGTTGAGGTTCAAATTTTTCATGCCGTAGCTGTTCAACGCATCTAGATACAATCACGTTGCACGTGAGCGTGAGCGTGATGATAGATGTTTGATAGGTTAGCACATCGTATACCCGGTGTTTAAAAAAATTGGGATTTGTGTACTTCGATATTTTAGACTGCCGTCATACCACCTAAAATACCGTGGGTTTTTATGAAGCGAATGACTTCCATGGCCAAGTGTCATGACATGCCATTACAAGTCAATAAGTCAATATTGATATTACAATTCAATATTGATAATTTTATATTAAATAATTAAATTAAAAAATAAATAAAAATGATATTATTTATATTTTAATATTAAATATATATAAAACATTATATATTATTTTTTTAAGTTTTGTCATTTTTTAATTAAGGGTCAATTTTAAATGGAGCAAATACTTGTTGGAATTGTATGTTTAAATTATTTTATTTCATGTATTTAAGGGATTTTCAAGGGTTGAATCTATTTATGCATTCAAAAAATTAATTTAAAAAATGGAGAGAGATTGATTAATCATAACCATCACCTTGGAGGTGATTTTTTTTTTAAATTTTACAATATAAAAAAAATTAATTCTTAAGAAATTTGATCCCTCTTAGCTCTTACTAAATCTGTAATTAAAATAAATCTATACTAATATTATTAACTTAATAATATCAATAATATCATAAAAATAGAACGAAATTGATTGCCCTTTCGTAAGTTATTCAATGTGTCCTTTATCTTAAAATTGACCAAATTCTTATTAGCAGAGACACATTGACTATCATTCATTGATTTTTTTTGCTGCTTCCTGCCCCATTTGATCTTATGGGATTTTTTTTGGGACGGTCTTTGGGGATATGATTTCCCCCTTTTTGGATTTTGCATCTTGTGGCCCCGTTACAGGGCTTTTTCATTGATGGCATGATGATATTAAGTGAAGAGATATGAAGTAATGATGGCAACTGTAAACGCCTTTATTGGCGGTGTGTATTTTTACTTTCGAAGGATAAAAAAGAAAACAAACCAATGATAATGAAAGTAATTTAAATTAATTAATTTTTAAATATTAATATATAATATATAAAATATATATATATTATATTTTAAGTCATTGGTGTTTGAAAATATAGAAATTTTCATAAAACTTGACAAATAATATTAAAATAATTATAGACAAAACATCATATATTATTTTCAGCACGAAAAAAAAGTTATATATTTATATTGTATAAATCAACATAATGCCCTTACATAGACTATTGTGCACATTTCTCCACAATTAGAAATTTGGCATAATTGTATGATAGAAGTCCTGTATATATACAAAATGTTTTTGATGGGGATAGAAAGCATATGATCATCAAATATATAAAACAAAAAAGATTCCATGACAACAGAGAAATATATGTATATACCTTTGCTGTGTGTTGTGCCGATGTATAGACCTAGTATAAGAAAAACATACCAGAAATAAACCATTGATATAGAGTTATACGCTGGGAAGACAAAAGCCCTGGATCTGGAAGTAGTTGTTTGCCATTTTAATCTGCATCCTCCATACGCCTTGGGGAGAAGTTAGGCCCTTTTTGGATAATTCATCAGCTTTCCTGTTATCTATTCTGGCAATGTGTGAAATAGAATAGTTCTTCTTGTTGTTCCATAAAGCTATAATTCTATCCAGCCATCCAGCAAGATGAATGTTTTTTATGTTATGCTTAGACAAAACATTATCAGTTATTAACTTTGAGTCTCCGTAGATATGTAACTTCGGAATGTCAAGGAAAGTACAAAAGGAAAGGAGCCCCGCTAATGCCACCGCCTCAGCTCTATTGTTGGATCCCTATCCAGCATTCCAATGGATTTCAAAAGATTGTTCATCTATTGTCTTGATGAAAACACCACATGTGCTCATCCCCTGTTGTGTAGCGTCGTCGAAAAAAACACATGGAGGAACCATGGACATCATTGCCGTGTGTCTTCCATCATTCCTATGCATGTTATCTATTTTCATATTGTATTTCCTTTTGTTGTTCCTGATTTGTCCGGACATCTCCAGGTGTTGTATAGAGATAGGATAGATGTAACAACAGAGGAGATGGGTTCCATTTTTGCATCGAAGAGGCTGCCATTTCTCCATTTCCATATAGCCCAAATGGTCAATAATGGAATGGGCCTCCATCCTTTGTTCATGGTGCTCCAACTTTTAAAAGCTTTAGGAATAGAAGGGAAAGAGCCGTGAGTGAAACCAAAGTGAGCCAATAGATTTTCCCAGATAGGCCGCACTTGAGAGCATGTGAGAAATAGATGAATATTATTTTCAGAGTTGTTTCTACAGAGGAGGCAGATTGTAGGCCCATGTCGGTTTCTTTTTTGTAAATTTTCCCAAGTGAAGTTCTTATTGTGGAACACCAGCCATGCAAAAATTATAATCTTCGTGGGGCGTCCTGATTTCTAGAAAGTAGAAGGAAAAACGTCTCCAATAATACCTGCCTCCGAGGTTAGAAGTTGCTGATATATTAGTTTTACCTGGACAGCCGAGGATCCACCCAGGCCCTTCCATATAAGAAGGTCATTCTCGGCAGAGCGATAAATGCCATGGGCACGCAACGATAATAAAACATCATTACACTGAATCTCCAAGTCATCCCGGAGCTGTAGTTCATTCGCTGTTTTCCAAATGGGGATGGCTCCCTCCCATTTACTGATAGCGCTGGCCCTAAAGAAAATCCCTCTGTTGTGGAGCGATTTCAGCAAGTAAGGGGCTATTTGAATTTTTCCGGCACCTCCAGCTACTTCATCCCGTCCAATCATTATTTTTGCTCTTGTCTGGAATTTCCATATAATGTTTTGCCAGAAAAAATGTTCCAATTTCCTGAAACCCCTCCAAATAGCGGATCCAAGTGGGGTCCCAATATGATCAGCCCTGATCCAGAATGTCATGTCCCTATTGTTCATGTACTTGGCGCACATGGCCAAGCTCCACAATGAGTCACCCATAATTGCTTTCCACATAGACTTGCATAAGAGTGCCTTCCTAAAATTGATAAATCTAAAATGCCCCATCCTCCCATATGTTTTGGTCGAGTCAACGCAGATAGTCTAGAAAGATGATATTTGAATTGGTCTTTTTTACATCCCCATATAAAGCTGGCAATCATCCTGTTCATGTTGTTAATAATAGTAGATGGAATATAGAACAGGTGCGCCCATAGACCATTGTTTGAACAAGCACGGTTTGAGTAAGGATCAAGTGGCCTCCTTTTGATAGGTATGTATACTCCGATGCTGCAATTTTCTTATAAAAAAGGTCTACTATCCAAGACGAGTCCGCCACCCGATATCCAATTGATTTCAAATTAAATCCCAAGTACTTGAACCCATTCTAGAGAGGAGAAACTTTGATGTTGAATAACTGAGAAAGGAAAGTAATTAGATTCCCATTTATGTCGTGAACATAAAAGGGAGATTTCCCTTCGTTACATTCATACCAGTGGTGCATTGAAATCTTCCCAAGATATTATGAAGGCAAATCCAGGTTGTTTTTCACAGCATTGCAGTGATGAGAATGTCATCGACGAACAAGTTATGGGATATGGATATCCCTCTGCATAAGGAAGGGGCCAACAGAATTTTTGTTGAATCGCCCTCTTGATGTGGAGGCTGAGAGAGTCCATTACAAGTATGAAAGCAGTGGAGGCAGGGAGCATCCTTGCCTAAGCCCCCTGGCTGCTTTAAAAAAAACGTAGGTACTCCGTTGATCAAGACTGCGTAATTTACCTCCTCCACACACGCCATGATCCATCTAGAACATTTGTTATCTAGTCTGATCCTTGCAAGGAGACAACGAATGAAACCCCAGTCAACACTGCCATACGCCCTTTTTAGATCAATTTTTAATATAGCAGTTTCCAGTTTCCTGTAATGCATAGAATGTAGGGATACCTATGTGAGTGCCACTGCTTCTAATATGTTCCTTTCCTTGAGAAATACATGCTGTTTAGGAGTCAGATGCAACGACAAAACATTCCTCATTCGCATTGCTATGATCTTGGATATAGTCTTATACAAGACGTTGCATAAAGAAATGGGACAGTAATCTGAGAAAGATGTAGTGAGCGCATTTTTAGGGATCAGGGTGATATAAGTGGAGGTAATGTTGTGACTGATATTACCGATTAATCTTGATTCCTCGACCATATTAAGAATGTCATTTTTAAACAAATCAAAGAAGTGGATAAAGAAGTCAATAGACCAACCGTCCGGCCCCAGACATTTATCTTTTTGAAATGATTTCATCGTTGTCAATCTTTAAGTTTTGATGTACAATGGTCTATTTCTTTATTCCATAGTGGTCTAGCCAAGACTAGGCATCCTTATGTCATCCGCACTTTAGCCAAAGGTGAGTTTGAATAGAGTAAGAAGCATTTTAGAAAAGCTCTTATGTTGAATGTTGTTTAACATATTCCTATACATAGGATACCTAATCATAGCCATGTGCCCAATGGAGGAAATATTTTTTTGATGATGAGGATGAGAAAGAGAGAGTTTACTTTATTGAGATTATAGGATATAAACTAATTTTGAATCTATTATATCTTCTACCACAACCCTTTGGAGATACTACATCCCCAAACATCACATCCACATAAACTAATAAGGATGATGAGCTTCCCAAAGAGAAGTTTTTCTATCCATAGCGAATGATCTCTCGACGTGCAATTTTTTTCAAGAACATAATAAGATTTACGTCCTCCATTTATCCTATTCTCAATACTATATTTCTAGTTGAGCTTGTGATTGATATAGATTCCAAGATGAAGGAACTTCCTCCAAATTGTTTTTATATATGAAGGTGTTATATGTGATATTTTTGTTTTTAACTATTATGATTTATTTGTATGAATGAATAGAATATATATTGATGCAATACACATTCTAGGAAAATGAATTTATGAACTTTCTCTCATTTTGAATAAATACCTTTGATAAAATGACCAATGACAGTTTTTCCAACCTAACAAAGGAAAAGTTAAATAATATCCATAAAAACAACTATCCTAAAAATTAACCTTGTTACCACCTATTTATACTTCACAATACTCAACTACTGAAGATAACCCCACACATATAGCCATTTCTTTTGTTTAACAATATATATGAAAATTTATATTCATATACTTATGTGACCCTAACATAACATAATAATACAATGAATTATATATATAGATATGTCTATGTTACCATTAAAAAGCTATGATAATAAAATATCTATATGGGTTAAAAGAAAAAAATAAACGACTATGAATTAAGTCTGAAAAAAATAAATGACATGAATTAAGTCTTATAACTAAGAAGATCGAGATAGGTTGAGATTTGCAATGAATTTACATTAAAAGTTAATAAAAAAAACAACTCATTAATTATAGTTATTATTTTATTAAAAATGTTACTATAATAATATAAGATTCATTATAAATATTTTAAATAAAGATAATAATTATAGAAAAAATAAAAAAAAAATAAAAATTATTTGGAAAAATTAATTAGGTTATTAATTTTATTTGGAAAAAAGTATTCTATGTTAGATAAATGTAAGGTTGGTGAAATCTTTAATGCTACTTTCATATGTTAATTTAGTGTTGAAAATAGCAACAACAAATATTAAAAATAGCATTAAGAAAAACCCTAATTTAATTTGTCTTTGAAATAAATTAAGAACTAAATTGTAATTCTAATCTTCATAGAAACTTGTAATAGTTAACTAACTTGATTTGACTTAGTTGGATTCGTGAATTAGAGTTAGAAGTCTATCTATAGTCATGTAGAGTGATTCCTAAATTTTAGGGGCCCAAGTTGAGTTCTTTTAAGTTGTAATTATTTAATTTAGTTTAACAAAGTTAAAATCATTTAAAGGAGTTCCAACTGATGGAGGAATTAGTGGGAGATCATAAATAGTGGGGTGTAATATGCAATAGTGTGGGGTAACGTGAGTTGTAACCTGTAGTGATTAGTAAACTGAAGATTGTCATAATTAACCTGTAACTCATAATTAACTCATCCATGTCAGATCAAAGAAAGACCCAATTGAGATTGGATTTCAGGGACATGCGCTATCAATTATCAAATCATCAAAATTAAAGCGATGGTGCATGGAGTTAGAGGAAGACCTATGAGGATTGTGAAATTCATAATTGAAGAATTTCCCGATTAAATAGGGGCTAATTCCCAAGGGAACAACACAAGGAATTAGGAACTTGGAGGCTTGGAAATTTGGGTAAGTATTTTCCAAATGCATTCAGTCAAGTAGAGGATAGAAAATACTTGTGCAGGTTGAGCACAACATATTGTATTCATCCAGATTCTTTGACTAATGCAATATACAGATAGCAAGCGTTTTTAGTTGTGGATTTCGCTAGAAAATCGTTGTGTTATGGGTGATTGAATTCTTTCTCTTATATGATTTGTGATTTCATCGATGTTTATGGTTTCTGTTGACGAGTAGAGTAGATTCAAGTCCACTGTTTTAGATTCAAGTCTATTCTACATGGTATTAGAGCTATATTTGTAGAAATTTCTACATGGTATCAGAGCCAGATTTGTAGAAATATCTACATGGTATCAGAGGTAGATTTGTAGGGATCTCTACATGGTATCGGAGCTAAAATAACTTTAGAAGAGGACAATTTGACTTTGTCTTTTGCATGAGAAATTAAATTTGTAATATCATACTTCAAAGCCAACAAGATGTTCTACGGATTGAGACTCGAACATCCATAGTAAGGAAACTCCATTTGCAATGTGGAAGGCCTTAACAGGCCTATTTCAAAATGATAGTGACCACAGGAAGTTGTCACTGAAGGACAAGCTCAGAAAGATCAAGATGGATGAGGGTGACATAATCCCGAAGTACTTAACCAAGTTCACCTAATGTCGGGTTGAGCTTGGAAGTGGTGGTGTTATATTTGTTGAAGATGATTTGATGAGCCTAGCACTTCTACGACTTCCCAAGAGTTGACACACCTACTAGAACTCAATTAATGGGAGGGAGAAGCTACTAGAGTGGGAGCGATTGTGGTCCAACTTGGTACAAGAAGAGATTCAGTGGAACACCAAAGGTGGGACCTCATCCAAAGAAGTGGAAGAGGAATTTTCATTAGTCAGCAAAGAAAAGAAATCCAAGGAAAATAATTCACAAGGTGAGGACAACAGCAATAAGAATAGGGAGGATGGTTGGAAGATCAGTAGTTGCTGGGTCCCAGCCCTCTCTTCCTAGTAGTTTTCTTCTTTTCCTCCCCTCCCTCTTTGTATAGTATGTTCTAATTTTCTTTTTAGTTAGTTTTTTTCTTGTGATCCCTTAACCTTCTCTCCTTGAACTTTTTTCCTTGTTGGGATTATCTTTATAGTATGATTTTTTTAATAGAATTTATTTTATACTTAATTAATAAATGAAAATAATGACTTTAATATTGAAATCATTCTATTGTATAATTAAATAAACAGGTTATAACAATTAATATACAACTAAATAAATTTATAACTTATAATATTAATGATTTATCCTTATTTTAAGTTTTAACTTTTAATTTAAATATAGTTTTGCCTCCTTTCCCTGGGTTTGGTCCGTCTAGCTGTTTCTTGGTCAAACTTAGCCATTAGTTAGTCAACATAGTTGTTACTTGATCTAAAATTATAGTTGTTGGATGTTTTTCTCTATCTATTTATCATGCAATCTAGATCTGATTCTTCAACTTGTCCTGACGATGAACCACACTGGTTGGTTCGAAATGCGTCGACAAATGAAATATCATGTGATTTACGCCGAAAAATCTCTCATAACTTGATATGGATCATAGAAGCCTCAGTTCTATAATAAGAAGGACTTATCGAACATCAAGTGTTTTCACTGTCACGAGTTCGGGCACTATGCCACGAAATGGCCACAAAAGAAAGCAAGCAAAAGGAACCTGCATTAGCAACAAAATGTGAAGATCTGACTTCACAATTTGAACTTGATTTCTATTATTGCATGCATAAAAAACATTGTAATGGGAAATATGTGGTATCTCGATAGTAGTGCCTCGTTCCATGTGACAAGGATTACAAATCTCTTTAATGACTTGGAGGAGAAAGACCTCAAGCAAAACGTAGAGTTTCTTGATGATGAGTGGTATAACATGACCGAAATCAGTACTGTTAATTTTTAGAGGGAGTCTAGTGTAGGTTTTAACCTTGTACATAAATTACTTGCAAACGAATTCTTTAAAAAAAATAAAAAGAAAAATATAAAATGGTGAGAACATAAAATGAATACACTAATATTTTCCCCTCGATCCCAAAATCAGGACTACCATATTGATTTTTCATTATATTCCTTTCAATGTTACAATACATATATATACAGGTCGAATCATTCATAAACCCCAATACATTAATGCTCGATTATAACATAGCCGTAGTTCCCTTAACGGAATCTACAAAATACCATGGGAAAAAAAAATCATGCCAAAAACCATGTGCAAAGCTCATGCCCAAAACTATAGGTAGGTCTGGCCACCTAATATAGGGTCCAATTTTTTTTTCTCCAGTTGTTGCCCCAGACCACGTATATGGGGGTTACTACTCCCTTGAAATACCCCCTATTGCGCCTGATGAAAGGAACAGGGGGGCTTATCGCCCCCATGTGACCCCCCCGCTTGCACAACTAGTCGTGGTAAGATTATAACATACACCCAACATTCTCCCACTTCTTTTTTTATTCACATAGGAGGTCACAAGAGAACTTAGTCATTGGTCCAACCCTCCAACACCCATTATTTCTCTACACCAAGAAAACTTCTCAGTGCTCATAGACTTCGTCAATGCATCTGAAACATTCTTCAAAGTGCCCACCTATTCCAACAACACCTTTTGTCCTCAACCACGTCCCTCAAAAAGTGATACTGAACATCAATGTGCTTCATCTTTGAATGATAAGCACAATTATTTGCCAAGAAAATTTCACTTTGGCTATCACAACCTATCCTTATATCTTGTTATATCCATCACATGCATGAAAACAATCTCTACAACCAAACTACTTCTTTGCTTACATGAGTGGTTACCATGTATTCTACCTCTATAGTTTAAAATGCCACTATAGATTGTCTCTTGCTCAACCAACTAACTACACCTCCAAATAGGTTAAACACATTCCCACTTGTAGATCTTCTCCAATCTAGATCTCTAGCCATGTCTACATCAACAAAGCTATGGATGTCCAAAACTCTATCCAATCTTTGTCTTCCTTGGTAGCATAGACCATAGTCAAAAGTGCCCCGCAAATACTTGAAAACCTGCTTCATTGTTGTCCAATGCTCCTTCCCTGGTGTTGACATAAACATGCTCAACACCCACTACATGTGCAATGTCTGGTCTAGTACAAACCATTGCATACATCAGGCTACCAACTGCACTTTTGTATAGAACATGGAACATGTCCTCTTCCTCTTATTGTGTCTTCAGACACTACTCAACATATAATTTTACAGCTACAAGAATAAGAACTTTCACCGGTTTACTATCCTACATATTAAAACTCTGCAGTATTGTCTTGACATGCTTCCTCTAGTTTAACAAGAGCTTCCTCTTTTCTTGATCTCATTTAATTTCCATGCCCAAATATAGTTTGCAGCACCAATATCCTTCATTTCGAATTTGGATAAGAATTGGGTCTTCAAATCCTAGATAATTTCTTTGTCATTTCCAATCAACAACATATCATCCACATACAAGACCAGATCAATAACATGGTTGCCAATTAATTTAAAATACACACAATGATTTGCTTTTCTTCTGGTGAAGCGAAGTCGCCGTATAAATGTATCAAATTTCTGATACCACATCCTTGGTGATTGTTTTAAGACATACAGAGACATTTTTGACTTGCATATCAGTTATTTCTTACCCTTCACTGCAAAGCCTTCAAGTTGGTTCATGTATATCTCTTCTTCTAGATCCTCGTGAAGAAATGTTGTCTTCACATCCATCTGTTCTACCTCAAAATAAAAAGCAATAATGACAAATAAAAGTAATCTAATAGAAGCTACCTTGGCAACAAGAGAAAAAATATCACAAAAATTAATTTCCCGCACCTCGAAATAACCTTTCTCTGCCAACCGAGCTTTATATTTCTCCACCTTGCTTTTTGCATTCATCTTCTTCTTAAACATCCTTTTGCTTCTAATGGATTTCCTTCTATTCGACAACTCCACCAGATCCCAAGCATCATTATTATCCAAAGTTTCTATTTCATTAACCATGGCCTCTTTCCATAGTTTTCCATCCTATAAATCTACTGTCTCCTTAATAGATCTAGGATTATCATCAGTAAAAAATAAAGAGAAATTTGAACGGAAAGTAGATGGACTACACCTTTCTCGACGCCTTCTTTCTCGAACTAATCTTCTAACAACTGGAGCTTGTGGCTCTTCATCTTCTAATTCTTGTTTTGTTGCAGAGCCTAATGTTTCTTCGTTTAGCTCAAACTCTATCTTCTTAGGTTACTTTTGTAGGAATTCATATTTAATACTATCTTTCACCTCTCTAAACACCACATCATGGTTGTACACAACCTTTCTTGTTTCTAGGACCCAAACCTTATAACATTTTAAACCATCCTTATACCTAACGAAGGTGCACTTTTAGATTTACTAGCCAACTTGGTTCTTTTCTCATTTGGAACATGTACATATGCATCACTACTAAATACCCTCAGATGTGAAAGAGATGGTTTCTTACCAGTCCATACCTCATGTGGAAACTTATACTCCAATGTTGATGAAGGTGATCTATTAACCAGGTAACATGTAGTCTCCACCACCTCTACCTCGAATTCATGTCCTAACCTGGCACCATTGAGCATGCTTCTTTCCTTTTCCATCAATGTCATGTTCATTCTTTTTGCAACTCTATTTTGTTGAGATGTGTATGGACTAGTCTTATGATGTTCTATACCACACTTCTTACAAAACTCTTCAAATTCCTTCTTGAAGAACTCTCCACCATTATCTGTTCTCAATGCCTTTATCTTCTTCTCTATTTAGTTTTCCACGATAGCCTTAAATTCTTTAAACCTGTCAAAGACTTCAGATTTATACCTGAGGAAATATATCCATGTATTCCTTGAGAAGTCATCTATAAATGATACATAGTACACAAACTTACCCAGTGATGGAACCGACATAGGTCCAAACACATCACTGTGCGCAAGTTCTAATATCCCTTTTGCCCTCTTAACACGAGAGGGGAAACTCACCTAATTCCTCTTCCCATATACACAATGTTCAGATAAATCAAAATACAAAGAGAAATTTGATATACCTTCTACCATACCATTACCATGAAGTATTTGAAGGCCATTCTCTCCAATATGTCTAAGCTGTTAATTCCATAGCATGGTCTTTTCTTGAGAGACCACTAGATTTTTTGCTCCACTTTTGAGGAACCACAAAAGTATTTCACCCATAAATAACATTACTACCCATAAGATTGTATAGAGTTCCAATTTGAGCTCCCCAAATCAATACCAGTGCTCCCCAAACCATCTTACAGGTATCTTTCTCAAACACTTTTTTACACCTACATCATCCATCTTGCTTACATAAATTGGATCTCTAGCCAATGCAGGAATATTTAGAACACCCGAAAGTGTTCTAATCCTTTCACCTTACATCTCAGCCTAACTTTTCTATGTCCGATGATTCTAATCTTCCTTTCATTCCTAAGAAGACATTACCACCATCATATTTCTCATACTCATGGAACCACTTCCTTAGGGGAGTGAAGTGAAAGGATGCACCTAAGTCAATCAACCATGCCTCATGATTTACATGTATACTTGAAGAAGAATCCAAGTACACATCCCCACCTTCATGAGAGGTGGTTTTTGCCTCTACAAAAGAAGCATCATCAGATCTCTCTCCTTTCTTAGGAGATTTAGATCTACAATCCTTTTTATAGTGACTTTCCCTTTCACATTTCCAACATACCGTTACAAGTTTTGTTGTAGATTTAGATCAACCAATCGAGGACTTATTTTTGTTTTTTTTCTAGGATATTTCTCGTACAGACAAGGCATCTTCATTTTGGTCCTCCATAGTTTTCCGTCTCATCTCCTCTGACATCAAGGATGAAACTATTTCATCAAACTTCAAGGTAGTTGTATTGCTACTTATTGCAACAACCAGACTATCCCATGAATCTAGTAGAGAACACAACAAACTAATGCACTTATCTTCATCTAAATTTTAATATCAACGGATAATAACTGACTTATCATAATATTAAAGGTGTTCATAAGCTCTGTCGTTGAGTCTCCATCCTTCATCCTCAGGTTATACAACTTTTTTCATAGGAACAATTTGTTCACCAGAGACTTGGATTGGTACAAATTCCCTAACTTGGCCCACAAATCCTTCACCATAGATTCCCTTGATACATTCAACAATACTAAATCTGAGATACACAACTGTATTATGCTCTTTGCCTTCTGTTTCAACTTCGCCGAGTCTTCCGCTGACATTTTCATTAGTTTTGTACCTAAATCTACTGTGATCCACAGATCTTTATCCACCAGTAGTTCCTCTATCTTGAGCTTCCACTACTCAAAATTTTGATCATTAAATTTGTCGATCTCTATTTTTCTACTACTCGCCGTCTTCTTTCACCACAATAATCGATCCTGCAAATCTCCCACTGTACAGGGTCTACCACAAACCCGAGAAGAAACACTCAGCGGCAAAGGCATCCCCTTGAAGCCGAAACCTTACTCTGATATCAAATGTAGGTTTTAATCCTCTATAAAAATTACCTGCGAACAAATTCTTAAGAAAACAAAAAATATACAATCGCGAGAACATAAAAGAAATACACAAAGACTTTCTACTAGATCCAAAAACCGGGACTACTAGATTGATTTTTCATTATATTCCTTTCAATGATATA
>APFE030021450.1:0-15087 GCA_000404065.3 Pinus taeda
TAAAATTTGAATTGTTTAAAAAGATGCTAGGAGTTCAGGAGAACCCTTTCTCCATTAAGGGGGGAGTTGAGAATAATTAATATTATTTTATTATTAATGGAGAAAATGGTTACATTGTTGTAACTTTCTCCCTAGTTTAGGATTAGTTCCTATAGTTATGGGGTTTGGGTACAACTTCCTATTTCCTAGTATTGTATTTAATGGCGTAATCTTTTGATTGAAGGGCAATAGAGTGAAGGAGAGAAATCTCTCAAGTTTTGTGAGTGTAGTCTCCAGGTGCAAGCCACACCTGAGAGCTACATCTCTTTCTTTTCAATTTAGTGCATATTTTATCTCATTTTGTATATTTTATGTTATTGAAATTTTTAGACCCTTTGAAACTGTCCAAAAATATTTCAATCATTATGTTTAGAAGAAATAAGATGAAAGATATCATATGAATTCGAAAATGTCAAAGCCATATGCCATCAAATCCAGCATGATAAACTCCACCACATAAGGACAAATTTTGTCTGTCTAAATTCCGCTAGGCTACAAAATGGTGTTGCTGAGAAATCTACACAAAGAGAGCTAAAACTCCCTTTTTTGACCCTAAAAGGTTTGATCAAGAGCTTAAGGTAAATTTTGAAAAAGGTCGATCAAGCCCTTTGAACCAAAAACTCTCCTTGTGTCTAACTATGGGTTAAGGAAGATGGCAATCGAGGGTTTATTTGTAAGCCCTCAAACAACTAGATTAAGAGCTAAGATTTGATAGGAAGTTTTAAAAAATAAGTGTGGGCTAAGGAAGAGCTTAATCGAGGGTTTATTTTTAAGCCCTTAAACAATTCGATTAAGGGCAAAAATATAGCTTGGTCAAACTCATTTTTCTACCCAGCGCATGTCCTAACGAAAAAAGTGTTACCCCATCTTCATAAATTCACCAACAATATAAAAAATAATATAATTTTAGTTTTATAAATAAAAATAATTTTTTTAAACCATAAAAAATAAATTAAAAAAAACAAAAACGATAAACAATTTTTAATTTCTTTTCTTATTAACATATTTTAATTTAATATGTCTCTTTCTTAAAACAAATTATTTTTGAATTCATAATTGTTCTATACATATATGTAAGTTTAAAGCTTCAATAATTAATTATTGTAATTTTTAATAAAAACAAAAAAGATACGATGGGAAACAAATAAATTTAAAGATTTTGGATACTTAAATGGGGAAAACAAAAACAAAGTAATCTTTTTTTCCAATATATTTTTAGTGTAGGTTATTATAATACAATATATATATTTGGGTATACATGAACCATTAATCTAACGACAATTCTTTAACTAAAACTATAAAATTATGGGAAAAAACACCATGAACCACAAAACCACTTTTAGCAAAATCGTATGCCAAAAGCCGCAAAAAAACGAAGGCAAAATGCTACTCAATTTTTTTTTTGGGCACTACCCTAAACCTTGTGTAGGGGAGCCCCCTGAGGAAAATTTTAAGCATGGAAAATTATCTTAAAGTGTAGAAACCTTGGCGAATCTTACTAGTCCCCAATATGAAAAATGTAAAATGTTTAGTGATATTTTTATAAAAATATTCAAATTTCCAATGATTCTTTATATACTGTAAAAATTTGTGATTTATAAGGTAAAATAATTTTATACTAAAAAAATTTGGCAAATCATTTTTAAAAAAATGGAAATTCTGAATCTTTATTTTTGAAAAAAAAAAATGGAAAAATAACCCACCTCCAAATTAGCCCTTAAAAATTTTCCATGGAAGCCCCCCATGGACCCTTATACGTTGTGGCACATATAAGTGTCCAAAGAATATATAAGAATACCCAACAATATATATTTAATATCTCTCTAATTGATTATTCATCAATTTTAAAAATTATTAATTACTTTATTTATTTTATTTTTTCAAATATCACCAAAAATATATTAAGTAATTTCAGAATTTTACATTTTTGTAGTCTTAGTGGAGCTGCTTCATCATCATCATCATATTTATAGCATAAAACTTAATTTTATTTTGAGAGCTTTTTTAGTGTAACTTGATTGAAATTTGTAAATATGTCCCTTTTCCTTAATCCTTTTATAACATCTATCTAAATTGAATTTATTAACCACAAATTTCATTTTTTATTTAATTTTATCCTCCAAGCCCTTTTTATTTTTTAAAGAATTTGTGATGCATTTAGATGTGGTCATGGTACATACCTTTTTCCTTGATGGTTATCTCATCATAATATATAACATTTTCTTTTATAGTTGTTTGGTCATGGTACATACCATTTTTGTTGGTGGTTGTCCTTACATGATCTGGCTAATGTAGTTGTAAATATCTAATGCTCTAGCTCATAACACTTTCTACCTACGTTCAAGGAAATAAATATATCAATCCTAACCTTTTTAAGGAAATAAGAATCTCTATTATAATTACATCTAATCCAACCTACTCAAGATAAATTGGATCTACCAACTACTTCAATGTAAAATTAAATACATAATGGATTAGAGGGGGATCATGTATATACATATTGATATATGAATAATAGTGTTACATCAACCAATTAAGTCTCTCTTGAGCCATAGTTAAAGGTCTCCAGGCTCTTTATTAAGTTTTCTGTTGGACCTGAGATAAGCACAATCATTCTGATTACATAAGAATGAAAGGTGACTCTAAAACTGTAAAACATAAGTTTGCACAAAATCCTTTTCTCCCTTTTCCATTGAAAGGAATTCATATTATAGATGATGGAATAGCCTATTTGATCATGTTATATGGCTGTTCACTCAGTGAAGTTATAGTTTAATACAAGTTCTTAACTCCACATGTGATGTAGGAAACCCCCCTCACACGAATCTTCATGAAATCATCAACTTTTAAAGTTGTAGGAGATGGTCAGAGATATTCGTAGTGATAACCTATGGTAAGTTTTCATGTTGGTGGTGGTACAACCTACAATTGATCAGATCTTGCAGTAGGTGAAGGAATTGGTTAGCCTAAAAATATGGAATTAATGGAAAATACATTATTGTATCAATAGGGTGGTCCTCAATGAGTCAGAGGGGTTAGGGCTATAAAAAATACCCCTAATGTGTGAGGTAAGAGGAGGAACTAATGGGAAAAATACATTATAATCCATAAGTCATGAGCCGACACAAAGAGGGAGACTAATATCAAGGAACTAGTGAGTACATGCAACTAGCCATAAACCAACAAACATAGATAATCACCAAGTTAGGTATGTCGGTACTTGGTATAGAAGTAAAGCACGATCATGAAAAGAATACACCATGGATTCATGTTATAATATGTAATACCATGGCTATGAAAAAGTAAACACAGGATCCATGTCATCAAAATTATCCTCGCCACACACAAATATAATGTGGATCTACATCAAAAAATGCATTAAAAATATCTAATAGCAATGTGAGTGCTTGAGCAGTCTTCATAAAATATAAGGAAATGATATGTTCTAATGTAGCTTAGGGATCAGCATGAATGCGGGATGTTCCGTAAAATACAAAAGTCTTTGTTTCAACCCAGATGGTATGATTCTACTTCATGCAAACAAATGTGTTAATTTCAAGCGTGGTAGAATCCATTTGATTATTGGCTATTAATGGATATTGTTAATCAGATGTGAGGATACCCACCAACAATTAAAATGTGCCCCAAGGTACCTAGTACAATATAGTAAGTGTGAACATATGAGATAGTATCGAATAGTTGTAACTACAAGCTCTAAGTTACTAGCTAGTCTCTATATCTACTTCCTAGATAATAGTTTAGTGTCGATAAGAATATATCTATTGAAGGTGGACCATGCTTTATATCTCATCAATCAACATGAGAAATACACCAAGAGATGTAATGAAAATATATAATCTGCAAAGTATAATTTATATAAGGATGGTTGACATGTAAGGTTAATGAGATAAGCAGATGGTTGACTCAAGCATATGTCCCTTAAACATATGGTGCAACGTAGATGTCATAATAGAATTTTCTCAAGAGCACCACTAATATAGTGCAACAATATAAGAGACATTGAAGCACTCTCCATAGTGACTAAATGAGTAACTATATAAAGAAGTATCATGAGGGGAATTTTGAGGTTTAAAATGGGCCTCCTAAGAAAAATAATAAAATAATTGTTATGAACTTTTAAAGAAAAATAAAAGAAGGTATTCCTTTTATTGTATTTTATGCTCATCTCCTTACAGGTTTACCTAAATGTCAAGTGTAAGCTTCATTAAATGCATAATTAAATTTTACATCGAACAAGAACCCGCTCTGCATAGTTTTGAGTAGAACCACATTGAAAAGTGGGAAGTACATGAAAACTAAGTATTGAACATGTTAGAGAACTATATATTACAAAGCAATGGAATACATAAATATTGCAGAAATATAAACACAAAAAACGCATGAAACAAGAGAGACACAGATATACGTGTTTCACCTAGTTTGGGCTACGTCCACGGAGAAATAGCCAGTCCTTCTTTTTATATTATCCAGCAAACTGAAGAGATGTAACCTACAACAGATCCATTGTAATTCCCTCTTCACTCTCAATCTCCTCTCTCTTCCTCACTTAGAATACAAATACACATAGACACAATACAATTCCCTCATATATAACAAGGGGTTGCCTTTTAGGGTAAAAATCCATAAATTAAACATAACTTATACCGTTAGATCTCCGCCTAATGAACTGCCCAGATTGACTATGAAATTACAACATTTTACAAGGCAATTTTACATCTATTCTTAGCTTCTGGGGCACTTCCGCCATCCCCCCGCTAGGGGGGGTGCTCCCAAAGGTCGCAGCAGCCCCCCTGGAGCCCCCCCTGTAGCGAAAATTTTACAGGAGGAATTGCCGCCCCACTACGAATTAGGGTCCAATGTGGTGATACCTTTGAATACAGAAGATAATCAGGCTTCACACCCAACAATCTGCCACTTGGAGACTAATTATAGCCACTCCACTGTTGCTTCATTTGCTGGACGATGACTCCACTTTGGACCTAGTTGTTTCTCATATTCTTCATCATACTTGAAGACCAATTGAAACTAAGAAAATTCTCAGTCTATGCCTGGTTACAAATTTTGTTTACATATCTGCAGGATTCTAGCTAGTGTGTATCTTTTCCAGCTTCAACTTTCCATCTTCCAACACTGACTGTATGAAATGGTACTTGAGCTATATATGTTTAGTCTTGGAATGAAATGCTTAGTTCTTTGCAAGATGTATGGCACTTTGGCTGTGACTATATAACTTGCCCAGCTCCTTCTTCTTACCCAATTCATCCAAAAACCTTTATAGCCAAATCATTTCTTTACTAGCCTCTGTAGCAGCAATATACTCTGCTTCTGTTGTTGAGAGTTCAACAACACTTTGCAATTTTGAGACCCAACTGGCAGTTGTTCCACCTACAGTAAACACATACCCTGTTGTGCTTCTCTTTTTATCTCTATCACCCACCATATCTCCATCAACATATCCATGTAGAGCAATGTTTGAACCACCAAAGCATAATGCTTGATTTTTTGTACCTCTCAAATACTTGAGAATCCACTTCACCACCATCCAATGTTATTTTCCTGGACTTTTTATGTACCTGCTTACAACTCCCACTGCATGTGCAATATCAAGCCTTGTGCAGACCATTGCATACATTGAGCTTCCAACTACTGATGCATATGGAACTTTAGACATATGAGCCATTTCTTCCTGATTCTTGGGACACTCCTCCTTACTTAATTTGAAATGGCTAGCCAAAGGTATACTAACTGGTTTTGTATTCTACATATTAAACCTTTTCAACACCTTTTCTATGTACTCATGTTGGGACAACGTTAATTTGTGATTCTTCCTGTCTCTAGTTATTCTCATACCAAGGATTTGTTTTGTAGCACCCAAATCCTTCATTGCAAATGAGTTTGTCAATTTTATTTTGAGCACATTTATTTCCTACATGTTAGAACCTACAACAAGCATGTCATCTACATACAATAATAATATACTATAGCTGCCATCATTTTGCATTTTGAGATAAACACAATGATCAAAGTGACATTTAGTATAACCTTGTTCAGACATAAACCTGCCAAATTTTAGATACCACTACCTTGTAGCCTGTTTTAAGCCATACAAGCTCTTCTTCAACCTGCACAATAGTTTCTCCTTCCCTTTTACCTCATATCCTTGTGGTTGTCGCATAAATATCTCTTCCTCCAAATCCCCACGGAGAAAGGTTGTCTTTACATCTAACTGCTCAAGATGCAAATCTTCAGCTGCTGCTAGACTTAAGATAGTTCTTATTGAAGTCATTTTAACAATAGGAGAAAATATCTCACCAAAGTCTATACCTTTTTTCTGTGCAAACCCTTTCACCACAAGTCTAGCTTTGTACCTTTTTCTACCTCCATCTTCTTCCTTCAACTTGTAAACCCATTTATTCTGCAATGTTGTTTTACCTACAGGAAACTTGACTAAGTCCTAAGTCTAGTTATGTGCTAAGGAGTCCATCTCTTCTTTCATAGCTTTCTCCCACTTCTTCCTACTTTGTACCTGCACTGCTTCTTCATTACATTCTAGTTCACCAGAATCAGTCAACAATACATAATATTCAATGAAAGGGGTGTACTTCTCCTGTCTCATTTTCAACCAAAGCTTTCCATTTCTTGAAAGTATGAAATACATCATATTTATTTTGAATACAATAAATCCAGGTTTTTATGGTTGCATCATCAATAAAAGTAACATAATAACGAGAGCCACCAAGAGACGATACTTGAGCAGGTTCTCATACATTTGTATGCAGAAGCTCTAATTTTGTGCTCTTTTTTTCTTTCCCAACTCTAAGGAATATGACTCTCTTTTGTTTTCCATAAACACAATTCTCACAGAATTTTAATTCAACACGCTTCAAACCTGGCAACAAATTTCTTGAGTGAAGAATCAGCATCCCCTTCTCACTCATGTGCTTGAGCTTATGATGCCACAATGTCGTGAACATGCCTTACCTCCTTCAATAGCCACTGATTTCCATTTTTATTTTTTATGAAAATTGTACCCATTCTAATGTTTTTATAGGGTTTATCATCACCCAATTGAACCTCTCCAATATCTCCTTGAACATAATCATAAAAATGTTTCCTATCAGGTGTGGCATGGAATGAGGACCCTGAATCTACCACCCAAGCATCAATAGTATTTTCTAATGAAATAATCAAAGAATCTTGCAACACATCACCTGTTACATTCACTTCATGATTATTTTCTTCTTGTGCGTCTCCTTCTTTTCCCTTTCGAGACATCCAGTCTTTCTTCAGGTGTCCTTTCTTCCCACATTTCCAACACATTATCCTTGATCTTGACTTGGATCTTCCTTTTCTTGACTTACTGCGATATCCAGGGCTCTTTCCTCTTTCCATTTTTCTTCCCCTAGTCTCTGCAGTCAAAGCATTTCCTGATGTCTCATCGGAGCTTTGCCATCGCATTTCCTCACTGAGGATTGCACCAACAACATAATCAAACTTTAATGTACTAGATGAAAACTAAACCATTCCAAATTTTTGGCAATGAGCACAGAAATAACAGAGCCCTAACTTCATCATCAAAAGCTACCCCTACAGAACTTAACTAACTAGTAACTGTATTAAACTCATTTGAATGACCAGCAATAGATCCACCTTCTGACATCTTCATATTAAATAACCGCTTCATAAGAAAAACCTTATTTGAGGCAGAGGGTTTTTATATGGTTTGGGAAATGTCAGCATTAAACCCTCTATCGTCATTTCCTTTGAAATATTAAACGATACCAATGGCGCTAGGCATAGCCATATTGTTCCAAGTGCTTTTCTATCGAGAATATCCCATTCTGTGTCTGTCATAATCATTGGTTTCTTTGTCTTTCCACTCAATGGTTGGTACAGATGTCTCTGGTATAAATGATCTTCCATCTGCATCTTCCATAGTTGGTAGTTTTGACAGTTAAATTTTCTGACCCTAAACCTACCATCTTCTGCCATTCCTCTCACTCAAACTAGGAACCCTTCTCTTCTGCGAGTTTATCAGCCAAAAAAACCTTTGACTTTGATACTAGTTGTTAGAGAATTATATATTACAGAGTAATGGAATACATAAATATTGCATAAATATAAACACAGAAAATGCATAAAACAAGAGAGACGCAGATATATGTGGTTCACCCAGTATGGGCTATGCCCACGAAGAAAAAACTAGTCCTTCTTTTTATATTATCCAACAAGCTGTTGAGATACAACCTACAATAGATCTTCTGTAATTCCCTCTTCGCTCTCAATCTCCTCTCTCTTCCCCACTCAAAATACAAATATAAATTGATGCAATACAATTCCCTCATATATAGTGAGGGGTTGCCTTCTAGGGCAAAAAATCCTAAATTAAACATAAATTCTACCGTCAGATCTCCGCCTAATGAACAGCCGAGATTGACTACAAAATTACAACATTTTACAAGGAAATTTTACATCTATTCTTAGCTTCAGGGGCGCTACCCCTAATCCCCCTGCCAGGGGGGGAGGGGCAATATTTTACCGGTGGATTTGCCGCTCCATTACGAATTGGGGTCCAATGTAGCGATAACTTTGAATACAGAAGATAATTAGCCTCCACACCCAACAGAGCATGAATTTTCAATGTTTTTTCACTTTCTTTTATGTGGATCTACTCATAAGTATGCATAGTGAGCACTCATCATATATGGAATTTAATTATGCATACAATGGGTGCCTACACTCGACATTTGAGTAAATATATAAAGAGATAAGCTGGAAATAAAATTGAAAAAAAGTAGTTTTCTTCTTTTCCCTTCAAAATATTCTCCCCTAGCGATGAAATCGTCATATTGAAACCTATTGGTTCTTTTAAAGTTAATTTTGTAATTATATTTTTTTGTTTTGAGGCCCATTTTTCCCCCAAAAAATTGCCTTATTGGTGGCTCATATTGAGGGTACAACACCTAGGCAAGTTATAACCCAACAATAACTCATACAAAGATGAAAACAAGTGCCATATTCGAGGTGACATGACTCATTTCTTTCATTCTCATATAATATAGATCTAGAATTCCCCCTCCTTTTTTTTTACTCTCTCCTTCATGGTTTCACAAATTTGAAAGAGAGATAAAAGTGTGCTCGACAGAGTCTCTTCATGGTTTAATGAATGTGTAAAATAGGTTAAATAATACTTCATATGTTCTTTTTTTCATGCTTTCATGAGCATGAAGAAGAGATAAACTTAAGCTCATTAAGAGAGAGTGAGTAGAATAATGGCATACATCTATGTTCCAAGCTAGAGGAACCAACTTATGCAAAGAGAATACAAAATGATATTGTACATTTATGACAAAAATTCTGTCCATTGTGTAAAGGTAGGTTAATATAGGCAATCTGGTGAAAATGTGAAGTGGTTAAGTGATCTGGATATCAAATATTTTCTCAAAAATGAAAGTTCCCAGAATCTTTTGAAATTATCACCAAATTGTATTGTTTTTCATTCTTATTCCAACAACACTTGAATTGCCTCAATCGATATCGTATGAAAAGGTTATAATGTTCTGATCGTTTGAATCAACACTGGAAAAATTTGCAAGTGTTCTGACTAGGTTGTTGACTGGGTTGTCTGTATTGATGATGTCAACATGTCTACTGGGCGTAGAGTCGACCAATCACAAATTTCCAAGTGGCCGGCTCATATAGGTGCAGGTTGTTAAAATTTGATTAGTTTAAATTTTTTTGGTGGCCAAATGGGAGGTTGCCATGTGGCCCAACTGGAGGTCGCCACATGGTGCCTCCACTCTAGTCAAAAAAAAATTAATGATTGGATAGCCTCGGCAGTAATGAAACTGGTGACCTTCTAATACACAATCCTGACCCTTAAAAACACACCTACAGGTGGTTCTTAATCATATAGGCGCTCAAACCTATTTAAATTTTATTATATGGGCATCTCGGGAGGACGAGTGAGGCAGTGACCCGGGGCCCCCAACATTTGTTCCTCCACATGAGCATAGTCCAAGCACTAAAGACTTCATATCTTGGAGGGGCCTAGCTCTTGATCATGCGTGCACCCACAGGATCATGGTAAAGGGTTATTGTTGGGTCCCTATAATACTAGTGATTACCCCATTACTATTATAGTTGTATCCCTTATTAATATTGTTGTGCCCCTATTGTCCCCATATTGTTATTATTGTGCCCCATAGAATCTCTCTATTGTTATTTTTGTGGCTTTCTATTATTATTGTTAGGTCGGCTGGGTTATATTGTGACTCCTTAGACTCCTATATATAGAAAGGAGGTTTTGTCATTTTAATCATCCAAGAATTGTCCATTTATGTAATGTAAAGGAGGTTGTCCCCTTGAAGAGGCTGAATTCTAAGGCATTGATCTATCTTTTCTATCTTTTTCTTGAGTTGGTTTCATAATTGTCATGCGGAATGATTCAAGGTTGCGGACAAGATCGGCCTTCCTAGTATCTAAGGATATCTAGTGACAAGCAAGCCAATCAAAAACTATTTTTCTCTAAATATGCAATTAAAACAAAGGCAAACAAGTGTTTAGGCCTACCTTGGGTCCAATGCAAGTTTGTGGAAGCCTCCTTCCCTCGCTCCAAATGAGCTTCCTTGAAGTATAATTCTGTAAACACAAACAAGCAAACAATTAAATAGCACCTAAAAAGCCAATATTATAAAGCATATTCATCATAACGATCAAGAAGATTATGAAACAAACCACATAAGACAATTTGTTGAGAAAAATGAATATGATTGTATTAATTCAAATGAAGAAGAACTTTACAACCTGTGCCTTGATGCTGTACAAGCTCCTCCCAGGGTCCACAAGAAGTCTCCTCTACTTTGACAAGCTTCACTCACTTCCCAATGAAACCAAAAGGTATGTGATCTCTCCTCTCAAGTTTAACTAGGAAGTCCCAATTCCATCAGCATTTACGCTCAAAATGTTCAGCTTCTAACCTCTCTAGCAACTGACCCAATTCCTTAATTTATAGTGCAATGGAGGGAAGTTACTAGGTCCTCCTTCAAAAGGATAAAGCCCTCCTTCAAAGGGATAGCTCCTCCTATCAAGGGATTAGCTCCTTCTCTTTTTGGATGCATGAATCACCTTGGAGCGAACAATCCACGTCAAAATTCTTCTAGAAACATCTAGAATTAACCCAAAAGTGAGTTTTTTAGGATAAACTTGCGCCTTTTGGACTTTACAGGGGTACGCACCCACCCATTTACAGACAGAGTGTGCAGATACGCGGGAAATATAAACAAAGGGTGCGGGCCCGCAGGCAAAAGTGAGAGAAACTGCGGAACCAGAGTTATATTGATTTTCAAAGTCTTTTCTCTCATTTGCAAAGCTTGACATGAAGATCTGAGGTCTAAGACTTGCTTAGGAGGATAGTATAAGTGATTATAGACCCATACTGACTGCAAATAATCATGGTGACGATATTTTTGTGTAACAGATTGCCCCCTAAAGTGCGAAGTCTGTAGTAGATGAGGATTTCATTTATCATTTAAGAAGAGTGAAGTACTTTATCATTTCGAGGATTATCTTGTGGAGAGCGCGGTTGGAACCTGTAAAAACATTCAAGTGCAAAATATATATATGAGATCATATCATCGCTGAGGTAGGCATTCCCATACTCAGATCAAAACTGACTAGGAAACTAAAAACTGACTAGAAAACTAACTACTTCTCTGATATAGGAATGATCTTGTAATACATCACAAGTATAGACAGATGTAGACACAGTATAGACGCAGCCATCTGTTTATGAATAGTCTACAACATAATGAATACAAAATTTCTCGCAGTCTAGATGGTGGAAACTAGAACCAGGGTCTTCATTTCTACTTCTTGAAATAGTACGATTCTATCCATGCTAATGAATGTGTCAAAGTCAAACATGGTAGAAACCACTTGATTACCAGTCAATGATGTAAACTGTTAACAAGTGTGAGAGAAACCACCAATAATGACAATGGCTCTCAAAGTACTCAGTACAATCCATGAGATGTGTTTAGATGTGTCGATGTCGAACATATCATGGAATCCTTCAATCAAAGGTCAATGATGCAACCTATCGTTGAAGACGAGAAACCTACCATTGAGGCATGCAGATCCCAAAGTACTGGTGATTTCTAGATCATCTTTCTAGATAAAGAGCTAAAGGTGATAGAAAGCGAGCCGTCGTAGACAAGCCCACAACACGAAATCATAGATCAAGTTTGAAGAAATTTAGTTGCAAGGACTGACTCAGGGATGGTGAAGATGGATGACAAATATTTTTGCAGATGAATGGCTTATTCATACTGACCTCTTGAACACATAACGACACAACATATGGTTTGGTGACGATTGACCCAAAGTTAATACCCAAAAACCGGCTGAAGACTTTCAATGTGGTTTGATCAACTGTTAGGCAAAGGATTTCCCAACCCAGGTGAATGAAAGTGTCGTGTTCAAGAGTGGTTACAAAGTATGACAAACATGCTCATTTTTCTCTCTTTTCCCCCACCATTTCTGGTAAGTACCTCTTTATTTTTTACAAGCTTGAGGAGGATAACATATGCTTGATTATAAGCTCACCCTTCGGGTGAGTCCAACTTAGTTTAAATTCGAACCCTAAGGAGTGGTATGTTCCTGTTTGTAATTGAACAAGTCCTTTACTGTCGAAATTTAACGAGTCCAGTATAGGAGAAACTCGGTGTTTTTCATTTTTAGAGAGTCTGAAAAAACTTAAGAAGTTTCCAGGGTTGACTTTTTCGTAAATTTGTGTCTCCCAAGCCCGAAAAAGTATAAAATAATACTTGAGAGAACCGCTTGATCTTTTACGACCAAGGAGTACTTTTCGTAATTAGTGCCTCTGATCCGAAAAAGTAAAAAAGTGATCAATGACACGTCATTTTATGACCAATATCAAATTTGAAACGACAAAAACCCGACAATCTTTTCATGTTTTTACGGTCAGAAAAGGGCTGTAAGAGGACCATCTTTTTAGTTCCATTTTAACGAGCTTAAAGAGAAAACTCGTCAATCTTTTCATGTTTTAGGAGTCAGAAAAGAGCTTAAAGGTGACTCTAATGTTTTTTTGTTGAAAGTGACCGATTTCGCCTGAAAAATCCGTTATCCTGAACAAAAACTCAAAAATTACTCATACCTGTTTAATAATGGGTAAAAATGTCGCAAAAAACACCTTTCTAAAGTGAAACATAAACAAATTTAGAATTTATTTACTCAAAAAACTTATAAAAAGGACTTTTTACCATTCATTTTTACCATTTGATATTTGGGTGAGAAAAGAGGGCTTTTGACCAGAAACTTCCCGTGAAGATTGCGGAAAATCCGTCCATCGGAATCGAACGTCGTCTCCTCCAGGTAATCCACATCATCCTACTCTTTATTTTTGTCCGTTTGAAATCATTTTTTAGGGTTTGATTTTTGTTTTTAGGAGGTTTTTAGGTTTCAAACCCGCGCGCAGGGGCCCGCGGGTTTACCACAGGGAACCAACGTACCCTGACTTTTTTGCAATGGGGCAAAAGTCGGGGGTACGCACCTGCCGTGAAGGCAAGGTGCGCGCCCCACGCACTGTCCCTAACAAGGGGGTGCGTACCCCGCGCATAGGTTTATGAAAACCTAACTAACTCAAAAAATACCCAATGAAATCGATTTTTCATATTCTAATTCGCCTTTTTTACTTGATTGTAAGATAACCATCAGGCTTGATTGGCGAGAATGGGAGCACGAGGATGTGGACCTCGCCGCGATGAATCATCAACCTTCGATCGATGCATTGAAGGCATGTGGCTTGTACAAATTCTGGGCCATACCTGGCATGAGGGCCCAGGTGGACTTTTTGTAGTGGCTGGTTGATAGATGGAGTATACAGGACCAATGTTTCTTTATTGGTGGACACCAGCTCGAAATCGAGCCAACTGACATATATTTCTTGACTGGTTTGCCCAGGAGGGGTGAACACTTGACTCTATTTGGGCCCAGGGCAGGTGGCCAATCTGTCGAGAGCCTCCGCCTGGAGTTTTGCAATGTCCAGAGCCAGAACAAAGGGATAGATATCAAAACCATATCCCTTCCTGAACTCATGGTTATAGCATTCACAATTACCAGAATCTATGGCAGTGCAGCACTACACGTTGCCACCAGATCCCAGATGTGGATGGCAGTTGATTGCTTTTGAGGTACCATTTTCAACTGGTGCGATGTTGTGTTGGCCAATGTGAAGGGCCAACTGACCAGGGCCAAAAACGGACAGCTAAAGACCTTTGGTTATGTGGCTATAGTTGTGAGTTTTGGCCTGGAGAGGGTTCCGATGTTGATCCCACAACAACTTACTGTTGGAGCTGGGCTTCCTCGAGAGCCTAAACTGATGCGATGGGTTACAGTTATGGCCCGTCATCCTGATGAGGGGACCGAGGTCATTCGGTTAAAACCTGAGTATTTCCAATGGTTAGAAAATCAGGTTTTTGCTATTCAGGACTTTCCTTATGCTGGGGTTGATTTTCGTGGAGACCCAGACATGGCTCTTCCACCAGGAGAGCAATGGGATGATGCAGGTAAAATCATTTTCAACATTTTTCCTAATTTAATTTTTTTTGGTTTTTTTATATCGTCCTAAAACTGATAGTAAAAAGTTTCAAATGCAGATGTGGGCCCACGACGACCAGCCACTCTCCAGCCTTACGAGAGGAAACAACCAGTTGCACCGGTTCCAGCCGCACAGGACGAATCAGCAGATACCTTGGCCGAGTTGGAGAGCCATTTATAGCGCCTGACAAGGGACATGCCCGAGACCAGTATAGATGACATCCCTCGTCGACTTCAGCATTACGTGATTGGAGTCCCAAGACCCTTTAGGAGGTTCCTTTGTAAGGTGGCCCGTGCAGTGGTTTCATATCGAGATCATCACCATTGATAGGATGATCGCCTATTGTAGTCACATATGACATTTTTGCTTTTTTGTACTTATCATTTTTGCCGATCATAAGGTGTTTT
>APFE030021450.1:30545-73809 GCA_000404065.3 Pinus taeda
AACATCACATCGAACATCAACAACAAGTCCTCCAACTCTTAAAGGATAACCTCGTGTTGGCATAGAATAGAATGAAACAACAAGCAGATCAACATCGCAGTGAAAGAAGTTTTGATGTAAGTGATTGGGCATTCCTATGGCTACAACCATATAAGCAAATGTCCCTCAAGCAAGCTAAGAAGGATAATAAATTATCACCAAAGTATTATGGTTCGTACAAGGTGTTGCAAAAGATTGGTACTATGAAATACAAATTGGAGCTTCCTACAGCTTCTCGATTGCACCCAGTTTTCCATGTTTCATGTTTAAAGTAGGTTATAGGCGACAAGCTCCCAGTTCAAACAATATTGCTAGAACTTGACAAGGAAGGAAAAATTATATTGGAACCAGAAGCAGTCACAAAAAAAAGTACTCGACGACTATGAAATCGATCAATTCCGAAGTATCTTATCAAGTAGAAGAACTTATCCGCTGAAGATTCCACATGGGAGGATGAGAATTTTATACAGAAGCATCCATAACTACTCAAGTGTTGAGGACAACACATTTGGAAGGAGAGGGGCATGTTGGGTCCCTATAATACTAGTGATTACCCCATTACTATTGTCATTGTATCCCTTATTAATATTGTTGTGCCTCTATTGTCCCCATATTGTTATTAATGTGCCCCATAGAATCCCTCTATTGTTATTTTTGTGGCAATATATTATTATTGTTAGGTCAGTTGGGTTATATTATGACTCCTTAGACTCCTATATATATAAAGGAGGTTTTTTCATTTGAATCATCCAAGAATTTTTCATTTATGTAATGTAAAGGAGGTTTCCCCCTCAAAGAGGCTGAATTCTAAGGTGCTGATCTATATTTTCTATCTTTTTCTTGAGCTAGTTTCATAACAGTTATGAAGTCTATATTTTAAAATCCTCCTCCCACATCTACCCAAGCAAACGGCCAACCAGGGTAAACATGTGACGAGAGGTCGCTATGATATGATTCAACCTCCTAAGTTAGATTAAAGAAGTGGAACCGATGGAAACAAAATATACAAACATTAAACATCAACATTAGGACCCTCAGGAACCAACCCAACCTTTCTGCCAACCAGCCCCCGGGTCCTATTGAGATTTTTCACAACTTGACCCTTAAACACTCCCATGCTATAGACCTGCTAGCATCCATGAGGCTTTGGATTCTCCCATGCTATAGGCATGCCAACATCCATGGACTATTTTTCTCAGTGTTGTGCCAACTTCCCTGGGATTTGAGCCACATTTTTAGGCCCAATTCCCTGGTCACTACCCAGAATTGAATGACACCTTGAGAATAGTAAGATAGCAATGAAATGATATTACAAATGTAGTTACTTGAATAAGACCTTGAATGGACCCCTACTAGCCATGACAAGAATTCTATCAAACATATCATGAATATGTAATATATAGGTGTAAATAACATATCTAAGCATAGGGGTCTCATAATTAGTTGAGAATCACTAAGAAGCATTGATCCCTCAACACATTAACTGAAATTTAATCCACTAAGTCATAGATACGTTGTTAATTCATTTACAAGAAAAAACATGATGATAACCATACATATATATTGTCATAAAACATATACATAACCAACATAATAGAAACAAAAATACCAAGGAAATAACAGTTGTATAATCCACATATAAACCAGTATAATACTCATAGAAATACAAGGACAAATAACCTCATATTGATGATGAAAAACCAAATCTGTGATGGGAATTCGACGTTCCACCGGACTGTAGAATGGCTAAGCCAAATCTCTCTGTAATCATTCACCACAGTGCCATATTTCAAGCATGAATGTGGGATGTCATAGAACACATCAATCCAAAACCATGTAGGGATTTGAGAGGCCAACTACCTCAACCCATAGAACAATGATTTCACCTCATGGTCAGTCATCACAAAATCATCATCAAATTGGTCTCTATCTAAACCTTCCAGGACTCTAGAGCATTTTTTCCAACCAAGTTTCCAGGACTAGTAACTCAACCCACTACTTATACCGGGCTCTAGAACATTTGTCCAACCAATGCTCTAGGACTAGTAACTCAACCCACCAAAGGTTCTAGAGTGTCTGTCCAACCAAGGCTCCAAGACTAATAACTCAACCCAAGTTGTTACAGGGCTCCAAAGTATTTGTCCAACCAAGGCTCCAGGAACTAGAAAATCAACCCAAGATAAGGAAACATGAGAACCATCCCAAAACTAAATAAGGAAATAAATCCAGAATCAACATGGCTATCCAAGAAATGGAAAGGCTAGGAAAATCCACTGTCAATCTTGGCCATCCTCCATGTCAATGATAAATCATAACCAACAAACCACATGCATATGTCATGCATGCCAAAACTAATGAGGAAAACATACATACAAATCAAAACCCGCAAGAAAATTCGTTGTAGATGTTGATCCCGACATCTTGTTGCACTTTCTTTCTCTTCATTTTCCTTCTTGCTCCAAAACTCCAAGTATCCGCACTATGCAAAATGGCTCCAAGAAAACTCAAAGTGTCCAAGAATGAGAGAGAATGAGATAAAATGATGAGAGAGCTCCAAAACAAAATTGACAAAATCCAATGTATTGATCCTCAGAAGCCTTTATATGAATGATGCTTCTATTTTCTTCATTTTCCATTATTTTCCTTCATTTTTCTCCTGACATGCAACCTGTGGCCCTTCACCTCCCTTTTCTCCTAATTTCCATTATTTTCATAAATAAATGTACTATCAAAAATGCCATTTTTCCTTTCCAAAGCCTTAGCCATTACCTTTGCCAATTTCCTTAGCCATTACTAAACTGATGAACACCCACTCTAGGATGTCTCACCCAACATTCAGCTTGGAATAAGTGTCCCATCAACCGTGGTTATTATTTTTCCTTTGTTAACTTTTATTACATGAATTTTTCACTAGGGCTATTATAGAACCCTCCCCCTTGGGGGAACATCGCCCTCAGTGTTCAGTAACACTTATAACCACACAACTATTGTAAGAAAAAGATACTACTGATGGTTCTTTATAACTTAGCTCAATGAAATATTTACAATAATCAACTTGCTGAGAAGAAAACCAACATGAAAACATAACAACCATAACATCATAATGGCATGACACACATATTGCTTATTGGAGATTTAGAACATAGCTCATGATAGTATTTACATCCATATACATATATACATATACCAAACATCACCAAAACATGTACCTAAACATATACTAAGACATATAACAAAACACCATATTAAAAAAAAAAAATCCTCAACCAACAAACAAGGAAGGATACATAGCCTGCATCTGATCTTCCATCTCCCATGTAGCTTCTTCGTGCACAAAGTGCTTCTACTATACATTAACCTACTTGATTTCTTGGTTCTGAAGCGAGCACCTTTTTCTACAATATACGCTAAGGCTCTGGCTGGAATCCTCCATCTAGCTCCATCTGCAATACAAACCAATCAATCACATGATCAAAATATTTAGCATACTTCTTAAGAAATGCCACATGGAAAACATCACGAACTTTCATTGTTGGAGGCAATGCAAGTTGATAGGCTACTAGCCTAATCCTCTAAACAATACGAAAGGGCCCACAAAATCACGGTGTTAGCTTGGCACGTGATCCAATCCGTAAGGATCTCTTCTTTGGTTTGATGCGCAAGTACACTCTTTCCCCAACTTGGAACTCCTTAAACAACTTGTTCCAATCTTCACAACTCTTATGTCTATCTTGTGCTTCTTCTAGATTTTTCTTGATTACATGTATTTTTTGTTCCATGTCCACCAACATATCTGGTCCAATCTACACCCTGTTAACTGGATCGCTCCAACTAATGGGAGTATTGCAACTCCTCCCATAAAATGCCTCAAACAGACTCATCCTCAAATATTCTTGATACCCACTGTTATAGGTGAACTCTACGAGTTTAATATACTCTTCCCACCTTCATTGTTGATTCATCACATACATCCTCAAAATTTCCTCTAATATCTTGTTGACCCTATTAGTTTGTCCATCTGTATGCATACGATAAGTTTTACTGAAGGCCAACTTTGTGCCCAAACCTGCAAACAACTCCTTCCAAAACTTGGAAGTGAAATTTGCATCCCTGTTGGACACAATATTCTTCAAAACACCATGTAATCTGACCACATATCTGATGAATACCTATTCTACATCACTAGATGATAATGTAGACTTTACTATAATGAAGTGTGCAGCCATTGTCAACATGTCCATAACAACCATGATGGAATCATGTTGTCTCACTACCCTTAGCAAACATGTGATAAAGTCCATGGAATTGACCTCCCATTTCCACTCTGGAATTGCAATCAGTTGTAGAAATCCATATCATATGCACCTGCTCCTGTACTTGTACTTGTACATGCACTACTACCTATACAGGTACCTATAACAGTACATGTACTACTACCTATACCACCACATGTACCTTTGTTTTGTAGCAACCTGTGCATAATCACCATATACCATACATCCCACTAACCTGCCTATAAGATCCTATCTTGTATGTATCTCCCACAAGAACTCATAGCCGCTAAGTGATTCGCCTCTATACTCCTGATAAGAGCATATGCCACCCTGATCTCTTTACATTTGATATCTATGCTTTCAAAATCAAACTCACTAACCATTCAGATTTGGTTGGTCAAATAGATATCACAAACCACTGTGATCACTCATCAATACAAACCTCCTGCACATAATATAGTGCGTCCACATATTCAATGCATGTATGATCGCTGCCAACTCAAGATCATGTGTGTGGTAGTTCTTCTTGTGCTCATTCAGTTTCGTGACTCAAAGAATACCACCTATCCATCCTGCATAGGGACTCCACCAAGCATTTTCTTGCAAGAATATATTCATGCTACAAATTTTTTGTCTAGATCTATAATCTTTAACATTGGTGCATTTGTCAACAACTACTTATGTTACTCAAAACTAGCCTCACACTCCTTTTTCCCTTCAATCTTCTTAACTTTTCTTTGCAATGATGTGATATGATAAGCAATCTATGATAATTTCCTGATGAACGTCCTGTAATAACCTGCTAACCCCATGAAGGGCCTCACCTCATCTAAATTCCTAGGGGCTACCCACTCCATGATGGCCCTTATCTTTTTGGGATCTACTGCTATGCCCACCTTAGATACAACATGCCCCAAGTAATGTACCTCAGTCTAAAAGAAACTACGCTTGCTAAGTTTAACATACAACTTATGCTTTCTCAACAATCTCAACACTACTGCAAAATGATCGGTATGCTCTTCCTCATTTTTAGAATATACCAATATGTCATCAATGAATGCAATAACAAAATTATCCAATTACTGACGCAACACACTATTCATTGAGCATATAAGTCACTGGAGCATTAGTCAAACCGAATGGAACTACATCAAAATCATAACGCCCATAACTGGTCTGAAAAGTTATCTTATAAATTTCCTCCTCTTTGATGTGTACATGATGATATTTGGATCTTAGATCAATCTTCGAGAAAACTACTTCTCCCTTCAATTGATTGAACAAGTAATCGATCCTAGGCAACAGATACTTGTTCTTGATGGTCATTTTGTTCAACTACCTGTAGTCAATGCATAATATGACAATACGTTCTTTCTTCTTTATAAACAAGACCGGTGCACCCCATGGTGATACACTTTGCCTAATGTATCCCTTTTCCAATATTTCCTTCAACTATAGCTTCAACTCTACCAACTCAGATGTACTCATCTTGTAAGGTGTTTTTGATACTAGAGCTACCCCTGACACTAACTCATTAAAAACGTCTACCTCCCTGTGTGTTGGCAACTGTGTGATATTTTCAGAAAATACATCTTGAAACTATTGTAGAACTGCGTACCTTCTCAAAAAAAATTCATAGTCAACTTCCTTATCTTTGTCACTAGAAATGCGCATTGCGGATAACATATACCCTTTCCCGTGACTACACTTTGCCTACGTAGTTTTCAACATCCTAACTGATGTGGCTTTCTTCTTTCCCTGTACGACCCTTGGTTCCCCACTATCATCAAAGCACTCAATGGCCTTGTCATAATAATCCACCATGGTTCTATGAAGGTACAACCAGTCCATTCCCAACAACATACTATACGATCTCAGTGATAACACATTTAAATGTGCTTAGGTAGGTATACCATTCAAATAAAATTCACAAGTTCTTGCCCAATGGTGAACTCGCTTCTTTGTACCTGTTTCCAACTGCACTAAGCAAGATTTTGCCTGCAATTCCTTACTCAAACCACATTTATCCACCAATTCAGGACTAACATAGTTATAATTAGATCTAGGGTCAATCAAAATATAAATAACTTTATCACAAAGCTTACCATCCATCTCAATGATAGATGTGTGATGGTCTACATGTTTGTTATCCAATGTTACATGAATACGAGGAACACTCTAACAAACATCCCCATAATTATGTGTTTGCGCACTATATATCTAAGGTTTACCATCCTGATACTATGGGAAATCTCTCCTGTGATGATCCCTCCAAAATTCCCACACCCCACAGGCTCCTTATTTTGATCCTCGGATCGATGTCCCTATCCTCAGTGAAATGCATTAAACCTCTTAGGTGGTGCAATATTCTCTTTTTTACTTTAATCTTGTAGCCTTACTCGCTTCTTGTCCCATTTTCCTTTGTTCTTTGCATTACTTTTCCATTCTGGCTTAGTCTCATACATGCGCTTTGATTGTTCATAGAAATTCTTTAGTTTTTGGATGGCCTCCTCTAATGATCTAGGCTGATTAAACTTAATTCTCTCTTTGAATTCCATCGGTAATCTACTAGTGAATCTGTAAATCTTGGCCTTCTCCTCCTTCATGTAAGCCACATACCTCAACAGCTCCAAGAACTTGCTAGTGTATTCATCATATGTCATATCCCATCTTTAGCTCATAGAATTATTTTGCCTTGTCAACAAAGTATCTTTCTAATAGATACTTCCTCTTGAATAGTTGCTAAAACTCACTCCAATTCAAGTCTTCATCATGTATACCTCTGACATTATTCACATCTTCACACCAAATATATGTTTTGCCTTTGAAATTGAATGTAGCTACTCTAGCTTTCATGTTCTCTGAATAGTCATGCAACCTAAAGAAATTCCTCATTCCAAAGTATCATGCCTCTACATCATGTGATTTCTTCATCTCTCCATCAAATGTTTGTGGCTTTGCTTTCTTAAAATCATCTGGAAAATATCCCTTATCGCTACTCCTATACGGATGATAACGAAATCGATCATCATGCTTGTCAAAACCAAAACTCAAATGGAACCTATGTCTATCACCTCTCCTATCTGAAGTGTCCAACAATCCTCCATCTCTAACCGTGTCATCGCTATCTGACCTATGACCATCATGAGACCTACTGCCGTACGACCCATTATTTGTGTCCTCCTACTCATGGATCTGAAGTGGTCCTTATCATTAGAAATCTAACAAACTCTGAAGTATCATTGCATTTACCTCTATTAGCTTCTCCTATACATGTATGATTATGTCACTATCTTCCTTACAACTCCTTATTTCTTCCTTTAAGCTTCTCAGTGTATCCACGAAATCAGAAGAATTCCCAACACCCTACTACTCATGTGATTCATAGTGAGAGTCTTTGTTTTCTACCATCTTGCTAGTCGTTTTGATATTTCTTCATCCAAGATGTATCATGTCAGCTAAACCAAATCACAATAAACCAACGTACCTTAGTATAGTTTGTGGAGGATACCTTGTCTGCAAGATCAATAAATCAGTGTGATACTTGTATAAAACAATCACGACATCATATAAAAAATAGTAAATAATCATATAACCATGCACCATCATTCTAGCTAGGGTCTAGTCATCAATTCATGACCTTATCAACAACACATACCATGAGTCCATGCATGACAACCACCATTACATCATTGTACGCTTGACCACATGCAAACCTTAACATGCATAAGAAATGTGAATGTTAGGTCCCTATAATACTAGTGTATTCCCTCATTTTTATTGTCATTTTAGTCCCCTTATTATTATTGTTGTGACCATTTATTCCCCATATTTTTATTATTGTGCCCCATAGAAGCTCACTATTGTTATTGTTGTGTCCTTACATTAGTATTCTTATGTCGGCTCTGATTATACTGTGACCCCTTAGACTCCTATATATAGAAAGGAGGTTTTGTCATTTGAATCATCGAAGAATTGTTCATTTATGTAATTTAAAGGATGTTTCCCCCTCGAAGAGACTAACTTTGAAGTCGTTGATCTATCTCTTCTTCTATTTTGTGAGCTCATTGCATAACATTTGGTATAAGAGCTTTCAATTCTAAGGTTTCGCTTCTTCAAATAAACCATCTCGGAACTTTCACTATAATTTTTTCTATGAGGCTTTAAAAGCTGAAATTTTTACCACATGGAGATGAAATCTCAGAGAACTTCGTGTACAAATTATAGATCTTTGTTTGCTATATTTTTAGAGATGTTCTTTGAGGAAATTAGGGCTTTTGCGAGCTCTAGAATTCTATCTCAAACAGGTGACCTAGGTAAAATCTTCATAACGTTTTTTTATGAGGCTTTAGAATAAGAAATTTTCACCATGCGGAGCCGACATAATGGATAACTTTGTGTAAAAATTTCAAATCCTTTTTCACCATATTTTCAGAGATATGATTTGAGGAAGTTAGGGTTTTTCCCAGCTCCATAATTCTGTCTCAAACATGTGACCTAGGGAAAATGGTCATAATATTCGTTTCGAGCATCAAATTTGAATTCTATAAAACTTGGCTAAAAGTGTAGGAATGTAGTTCTTTGGGTAGCAATTTTAGAGCTGAAGGTTCAATTTGTGACACGTTGCATCCTACAACTTCTCTCTACTCAACTAGTCCATAAGTAAGTCATCGTCAGATATTTGGCATAACTCTTCCTTAAAGAATCAAATCTTGGTTTGACTTGCAGGGTTGGTAAGAAGACTCATAGAGCTACCACAGGGTGAAATTTGAGACCTTGGAGATCCAAAATTAAAGAGATACAACATATTCAATATTGAGTGCCTACAAAGAGAAAAAAGGTGTGTAGTTTTTTAAAAAATTTTCAAATTTTTTGTTTGAAAAATTAGTTTGAAGTGATTCAAAGGGAATAGTAAACCATAATTATCATTAATTGATTCCACAAAGAAAGAAAATGGAAACACCTAGTAATCAACTTGAAAGCTCTACCATGACACATGAAGAAGAGGAAGAAATGCAATGTGATATATCAAAATTACGAGACCAAGTGCAACAAATTTTGCTCTCAGAAAAAGTAATAGAAGCTAAGATGGATGGTTTGAAGAATGAAATCAATGGTATAGAATGAAAACTAAAAGGAAACATTGAATATTTGAAGAAAGACATGGAAGGTGTTAGGGTCCCATAATAAGAATCAACGGTATTGGCCTCTTACTATTCATTTTGGTTAGTTTAGACTATCAATCACTAGATTTTGGTCGATTTAGAATCACTAGGTATCATAGTCTAAAGGTTTTCATGTTGAAGGGGTCATTGATCAAATTAGTCTAAGGTTGTGAAGGATTTTTTCTTGTAAAATGTTTGTAAAATGATATTGTAGGTGTTTCCATGGTGATGAGCTCTAAATAAGATTTCCAATGAGTTATATATCTTTTCAACTGGATTCCATCATGAAAAGTTATGGCTAAATGAAAATCTCTCTTTGAAGGCTTGAAAACAAACAAAAAAGGCTATGTATGAGTCCCGGATCCTGCATATCATAAATTTGTAAAGGAGGAGTGGTGTACCTCAAAGCAGGTCTGTGATCAACGATCACTGATATTGCTAACAATCCAAGGTTCCAATACACAACCCAAGAATGATGCAATATCGGTGAACTAAGATCGTTGATCAAGCACATTGATGAATAGGAACATTGGAGAATAGAACACATATCACAATCAGCAGTTGGTAGGGTCTGGTGCATATCACATATTGCAATCGGAAGTCGGTGGGGTCTAGTGCACATCGAATATCGCAATCAATAGTTGGTAAATTGCCGAAGCGAAGCTAGGTGACAACTTTAAAAAGTTGGAATCGATGAATGTTGATTGTGTTAAAGTCGAGATTGTGCCTACAATGTTAAAGCACTAAGAAAGGTCGAAGATGGATTAACAAAGGATTATAGTGAAATACCAGAGCACGTTTGGGCCCTTTCTCTCTCTTCCAACGAGACATGTGGCAGTGTGTGATTGGTTCTGATATGTTATGTTGTAGCTTATGTCATCATGACATGGTAGTATGGTGGACATGTGGCATGATGATTCAACATTTTCAGGGATCATAAGAGGCCAAAAAAGGGTGACACATGTCACCACTTAGCATGTGACATGTGATAAAGGATACTTTTATATCACAATCGGTGATCAGAGGATGAGGAATATCGCTGCTTGAACTTAAAACCTCCAATTGAAATTATGTGATTAAGGGGGCTGCGATGTGGAGGCTAGCACCATGGTCATGAGAGCTCAAAGGAACCAAGAGCTATTGGTATAAGGCGAGCGAAAGCATAAAATATGTTTTATGTATTAAAACAAAATGTTCAGTGGAGAAAGGGTTAAACAAAGTTTTTTTTTAAATTGGGAAGAAATATTGAAATGTAACACACTCCTCCCACATCTACCCAAGTAACCATACCAACTGGGGTAAAAATGAGACGAAAGGATACTATGATTAGATTCAACCTCCTATGTTATCTTAAGGAAGTGGAATCAATGGAAACATCGCACACAATCATCCAACATCAGCTTCATAATCCTCAGAAAGCCACTCAGACAACATATCCCTAGGCCCCACTGCTGTTCTGGATCTCTTAGGCCACAGTCGCTCTCAACTATGGGAAAGGGAGCGACCAAAAACCTAAGTTCGCTCTCACAAGCTTGTGCGCAAACGACCAGAGACCAAGGTTTCTAGTTTTGTGCCAATGACCTTGAGATTTAAGCCACTTTTTCAGGCCCAAAGCTGAGGTCACTGCCCATAATGGAGTGATAGATTAGAATTAGTAAACGTATAGGGAAACAATGATTCAAAACCAATAAGTTGAACAAGACTAGGATATACATATAACCGAGATAATAGGAACATAAATACCATAAAAATATTAGTAATCAAAATCCACATATACATCAATACATTTACACATGAAAATGAAGGGAATGAATTTCTCATTAATGAATGGAATGAACCAACCAAAGATGGGACTACCATGTTCTATCTAATCATAGATTAGCTGAGCCAAGTCTCTCTTCATCCAATCACCGTCATGCAATATTCCAAGCATGAATGTAAGACTCATAGAACACACAAAAAACACAAATCAACATGGATGCCACCAAATTTCTCCACCTAGATAGTGTGGAATTTGAGTGCCTCCTAGTCTCTCAGGCTTTACTAGGCATCCACACTCTGATCTAGGGTTCACTAGGCCATACACCGAGACATAATCTACATTCTTTATCGTGCATCCCATCATGAGACCACTAGGCCCAACAAAGAGAAAATCCACCTCTTGGCTTTACTGTATATCCCACCATTCACCAACAAGAATTCATAGGCCCATCAAGGCACACAATCTGGCTTTAATGCAACCCATAGTCTGGTTCAAGGGTTACTAGGAAAATGTTTTCATGATCCCCAGTCTGGTTCCGTGAACACTCAGGTCGTGTGTTTTTTAATTGGGAGATCCACCCCATTCAGCTTCAAATCCAATCTAGCCATCCCACATAAAGTGAATGAGAGAACCCATCTCATCAAAGTCATCAGGAAATTACAAAGGCTAGGCTAAAAACATTGTCACACCTGGAAAAACCCATGTCATGGTAGAAAAGAAACACATGCAATCCCATGCATGCCAACTATAGCAAGGAAAATGCACATGCAAGTCGATACCTACAATGAAGCATGTTGTAGTTTCTTGATCTTACCTTTCCCTACTTGATCTTTGCTTCCTCTTGCCTCCTTTTCCCTTCTTACTCCAATGCCAAATTGCTACAAGAAACTCTAAGTATGAAAGTGATCCAAGTGGCTCCAGAGACACACACAAGACAAAGAGGGCTTATGGAAGCTTGAAAATCAAAGTGATCAGAATTCCTTTGAAATAGGACAAAAGCATAGACCTCGCCGTCCTGATTGTAGTAGTATAAACGGTTCATCAATCTAAGCTTGTATGAGAGAGAACGAGCCAGTCAAAGTTGGTCGGTGGGCCAGGTTTGAGTGTCCTATAATTTGATCGACCCTGGGGCATGAAACTTAGCTCTTGAAAGAGGTTGAAATTGTGGCCTCGTTAATTTGCCCAATATCCCTTATTTTCTAAAGATTTGAAAAGCACCCATATGTTTAAAAAAAAAAAAATCATATATATATATGAGGTGGCATGCCACCATGCCCACCACTCTAAATGACATTACAAACAAAAATTTATTATCAAGGCTGATGGGATATGACCCCCACTAGCCCAACTGCACAATGTTATTTAAATTCAAATGTTGGGTTGGTAGCCATGACCCCGCCAAAGACTCCTCCCTCTATCCATTAACCATATTACACCATATTAATATGGGGTGGGTGTGGGCCACCTCGGGTGGACCCAGCCCAGACCCCCAAAACATTACGTATGCCATTTCCGTATTGAAGTGGGGCCGGCGGGGATCGAACCCACCCAGCCCACATGGAACGACCTCCACGGGCAACCCCATATATGGAGCGTACCATGTACCAGCCAACCTTAATACCAAAACAAACGCACCAAAAATTAAAGCGCCAACAAGCAAGGGGCTATGGGAGTTAAGGGGCAGGCTGCCTAATGCAGACTAGACCCCCCTAAAAGCATACATGTAGTTTATGAAAAAACAATAATGTATTAAAATGGGAGGGGCAAGGTTTGACCACCCAACCCCTCCTCAGCTAGTGGTTATTATTACCAATCCACCCACACAGATTTGTTGGTAACTCTGCCCAGAATTTATATAAACCTTCATTTTCACACTGTGCCCAGGAAGGAGGAACTAGGAGTGTGCATGAAAATCGAGGCAAATTTTTAATTAATTTATTTGGAGGTGGAACCATGATTGGGCAAAATTCTCAGGAGGGTGAAATTTTTGCAGTGTCCAAATTGGACAAACCTTATGTTGATCTTACATCTCTCAGCGACATGAACCCGATGGCGCAGTCAATTTCCTGATCTGAACAACATATTTTCAGAGGACCCAAAGGAGGGGATCTTTAAGGAATGTAGGGGGAATCTAAAAGATTCCTTAAGCCCCAGAATCCCACTTTCTTAGAATTCAGAAATTTGACAATCAATTTTGCACTATTCGATGCCACAAATCTGATGGTGAATTCAAATTTTTCATTTGCTCATTTCAGTTTCCAGCCACTTTTCAAAGTGGATTGCAGGTGTCGGCATTCATGTGCGAGCAATCATTTCCATGCGATTCGATGCCGTGAGATCGATGGTACGAACAGCTTCAGCAGCTTGACATCCTTTTCTTCAGATAGTCCCTCGATGTGAGGTATATTCAACATATTCATGTACCTCTTTTGCTATGCATTATGTTGCACCAATCCCTATTTGATGTTTGGTGAGGGATCTTGTTTCTTACTTGTTTTCATGGTTCCTGCTTGATGTGATATGGAATCATTTGTGGGATGTACTTGTTGTCATGATTTGTCATGTTTTGTTTGAGATCCCTATGTTATTATGTTGATGGGATACTCATGTTGTCTCCATGTATGTTTTCATTGAGATCCCTTTTATGCCATGTTGGTGGGATGCTCATTATCATCATGCATGAGTTTGTGTCATACTAATAGGAGTCCTTTTTTACTGAGAGTTCCTGTAGAGGGACATCTCTTGGAGCCGCTCCTACGTGAGGGAATTTTCCTTGTATGATAGCGACGTCACTTCTTATGTACATCATCACTATTGACAACACTTAATGTAGTGGCCTACACCATCTTACCATCGAGGCCCGGGACATAGTCCCTCTTGGACGAACTCCGTTATCAATGACTTATGTTTTCATGTGTTGATGATTGTCATGTTCCTCTTCTTTACAGAATGCATATGTATTCATTTATGTTCTTCTAAAAATGAAATTTAACACATCACGAAAGTAAAAGGTCTTGGAAGGGTCCTTTGTCACACCCGGAGCTGGATCACAAAGAGTATTAGAGAGAGAGAGAATAATGAGAGAGCTCCAACACTAAATTGACAAAAGGTTACCAACTGGTCCTAAGAAGCCTTTTTATGGATGAGGCCTCTATTTTCTTAATTTTCCATTATTTTCATTAATTTTCCTCCTATCATGCAACCTGTGCCATTTCATATCCTTTTTCTCCTAATTTCCGTTGTTTTCATAAATAGTTGTGCCAAAAATTCCATTTTTCCTTTCAGTCATTTCATTTGACAATTTCCTTACCCATAGAAAACCAAATGAACACCCCCTAGAAGTTCTTTCCCAACATTCAGCTTGGAATAAGTGTCCCATCGACCATGCTTATTGCTTTTCACTTTTATTACATGGAATTTTCACTAGGGTTGTTACAAAACCCTCCCCCTTGGGGGACATCATCCTTGGTGTTCAATCACACATATACCTTAGCAACCTGCTGAAAGAAGGCATACTACTCATGGATCTTTATAACAAAGTTCGATGCAGTATTTACAATGAAAGATCTACTCAAAACAAAACATCATGACACCATGATGACATACCACATATTGGATCTTTATAACGCAACTCATTACAGTTTTTACAATGATCATCATGTTGAGTACCAACCCACATGACAACATAACATCATGATAACATAACTACATGATAGCAAGTAACATGACAACATAATCATAATAACATGACACCCATACCACATAGTGGAGATTTATAACATATCTCATGGCGGTATTTACATCCATACACATATGTACATATAGAAACATCATCAAAATATATATCAAAACATATATTAAAACATATACTAAACACCATATTTAAGCATATATCAAAACATCATAGAGAATATACCAAATCATCATAAAGCATATATCAACCACCATAAAGCATATACCAAATCACCATATCGAAGCTTCTTTGCCTGAACCGGAAGAAAAGGAAGGGTACATAGCTTGCATATGATCCACCATCTCCCATATAGCTTCATCAGTCGAAAGTGCTTCCATTACACTTTAACTTGATTGATTTCTCAATTTTGGAGAATAAGCACCATTTTCTACAATATACACTGAGGCTCCAATTGGAATTCTCCATCTAGTTCCACCTGCAATATAAACCAATCAATCACATGATCAACATCCTTAACATACTTCTTAAGAAAATACACATGGAAAACATCGTGGACTTTCACTGTCGGAAGTAGTGCAACTCGATATACTACTGGCTCAATCCTCTCAATAATACTGAAGGGTCCACAAAACCGTGGTGCCAACTTACCACATGATCCAATCTATAAGGAGCTCTTCTTTGGTTTGATGTGCAAGTACACATGTTCCGTAACCTAGAACTCCTTAAACATTTTTTTCTTATCCGCATAGCTCTTCTGCCTATCTTATGATTCCTTTAGATTCCTCTTAATCACCTTCATCTCTTGTTGCATTTCTGCCAACATATCTGGTCCAATCAATATCCTACTAATTGAATCACTCCAACTGATGGGAGTGTTACAACTCCACCCATACAATGCCCCAAAAGGAATCATCTTGAATGAATCCTGATAACCGTTGTTGTACGCAAACTCTACCAAAGGGAGATACTCTTCCCACTTCCATTGTTGATGTGTCACATACATCCCTAACATGTCCTCCAATATCTTGTTGACCAACCTCCACACTCAATCGCACAACATAGACCTTTCTCCCCCATACTATTAATTAAGATAACAATTTTATGTTCTATGCTTAAGATAATTTACTTCAATGTTCTCTTAGTAGCCCAATGACAAATAACAATTATATCCAGTAGAAATCACATTAACTTATAAACATTAACAGTGAATCCAGATAGAACATAAAATTATATGGAGAAAACAAGCCAAGAAAAGAGGATACAAGATGTGGGGGATTCCAGGGCCAAACCCCAATGTGGGGAAACTGATGCAGGAGAATTCGGCTTAGAAATTTCATTGTATTTTAGTAGATATAGGGGGTCTTGTGTTTTAAGGAAGTTGGTTTCCTGAGTGCTAAATTAATGTAATTATTAAGGGTTTTCAAGTAAGTTTGTGAGAGATATTAATAATAGGAATTAATTAAGTATTGTGAGGCATATTTGTAAATTTTCCCGAATGTAGGAGAACATGAGTGATGATGAGTGATTAGTGAGGATTGGGAGATTTTGAAATATTTTAAATCCTATATTAGGAATTGGTTTCATTATTTTTGGGATTAAAGAGAATCCAGGGGATTTAGTTAAGTTGTTGAGATCCTCAAGGGATCATTGAGAGATTTTAGGACTTGATGAGTAGATTAAGGATCTGAACTAGGAAATGGGTTACAAAACCTTTTGTATAAATGTAAGCCTAAAAGGCAGAGAAGAGGGTTAGCTAGCTAGGAGTTAGTCAGAGTTAGTTCGAGAGTTAGTAGTTAGAAGGCTAGATAGGGTTTGATTGTAAGTCTACGGTAGGAAAGGAAAAGGCCATTGATTAGAAAATCAAACCAGAGAGAGAGACTCATTATGTAATTATTTGTTTATATATACATAGAGAGTTAATTTTGAATTTAGAAAGTGTGGATTGAGTAATCGAATGATAAATTGTGTGTGAGTCAGAGTATTTGCATAACATAAGTGTGCAGGGAATACGAAAAGAATATGAGAGAGATGAAGTGCAGAGAGGAGTGTTTCGGATTTGCACACAAATGGTATTGGAGAAAATCCTTAATGGTTACATCGAAGGTAGAGTTGTAAGGTTTCCTAAAACCTAAGGATTTATAAAGGAAGCGTAAAGGTGCGATGGAGCTGAAGATCAAGATCAGAACAATTGAAGATCGTATAGGCAAGTCGAATGAATAAACCAGAACACTGAGGAATTGCATAAAGAAGAAGGAATGATGTAATAGTGCATAAGAGTCATTCGATCAATCAGATCAACGAATGAGAGTGAGGGAGATAGATGGTTAGGATTAAGTCATGTACAATAAAGTCAAGAAATGAAGAGATCAGATGAAGCCACATGTTAATGGACACGGGGTAGTATTCACAATGGGTAAGCAATATCTCGCGCACTCAAGTGGTTGTAAATGGTATTTGGAAAATTCACACGATCAACCTTAGTGATTGGAACATAACACACAATGGAAAGAGAAAACAACTTTTCTCGCGTGCTCTCGATCTTATATCAGTCATGTATGATTTCACGTGAGATTGTGTGATAACCATTCGATTGGATGGATCACATCAATGGTGGAGATTGTTTGGGCTAGTTGGCGAGCGAACAACGTGATAGCCATTAGATCAGATGGAATAGATCAACAATGCAGATTGAAGCGCAGGTTCATCATCGATATATGTGCAAAGATTTGAAGAATGGCGGAAAGGTAAGGTTTAAGTGTGGATTATGAAATATTTCTATTATATGGGAATTATAATAAAAATAAGTGGGGTTAAGGTATTATGGTTTATGTTGAGTTTAACCAAAGTCTAAATACCATGGTATGGTTGATAAGCATGGGTGTGATCTTATTAATGTATGATTAAATAGCTTCTGCTTAATAATTTGATTAAGAGCATTAAACCTTGGCTTAAGAATGTTTTACTAGGGAGCAAAATTAAAATTCCTGGGACACGTATGCGATATGCAATTTTATTTTCATACTGTGTGTATATGCAGCTTAGGCTACATCATTATGGTATGTGTGTCTTTGGCTGACATCATTTGGTATCATAGTTGAACAAGGAAATTATGTGTAAGAATTATTTGAGAAAACTTAGAACATAGTTATGTTTTGAAGGTGTGTATGCAGGTGAAAGGAGATCAGATTTTAAATATGATAAACAGTAGGCACACAGAGATAATGTGTAGCAGAATACTGGGAGAATATGTAGATGCAAAGGAAACAAAGAACAATCGATTCAAAGTGCAGGTGAATGGTAGAATAAGATCGTGCAGAGGTATTGAAGGTAGCAGCATAAGAAGGTGAGAAGATTGCAACAACCTAGAGCAAGGAGTGCTCAATTAGTACCAAAGGAGAGAACCAGAGAGATGCCAAAAGACTAAGCTCATATGAGAGAAGCTTAGTGAGGTATCATGTAGCAAGGAGGACTTGTTACTGTAGATGAATTGTTGCAGCTCACAGAAAGATCATAAAGGTACTTCCACAAAGGATGTGGGTAGAATTGCTAAGGTAAGAAGAAAGCTGGTAAGAGTTTCTAAATGAAAGCAGAATGTGGCAGAACCTTGAAGAATTATAACAGAGGTTTGATAAAGAGGAAAATTGTGTTATTAAAAGGTGTAGATGAGTTGAAGCCTAGAAGGAGTAGAGAGAAGTGCTCAAAGAGGTTCGAGAGAATAGAGAACCAAGTGCTTGCCAAAAGACCAAGTACAGAGGAAAACTTGGTGAGGTAAGTGGCTAAAGGGAGGACGTGTTGTTGTAGAGGCTTTAGTGAAATTCATAGTAAGTGAGTGAGGAACTCATGAAGATAGAGAAGGAGATGACCATTGATAGTCATAACATAGATAAAAAAGGTTCTGAGGAAGACCACAACAGAAGAAAAGGGAAGGAGGGTGCCAAGGAAAATGGCAAGAGAATGAGTTATAAGAGGAGCGTGACAAGGAGATTGCAGAGTTAAAAAAACAACTCAATGTATTAAGGATGCTATTGGGGAAAAATCAAAGACAAGGTTGGATCTTCAAGAAAAAGGTAGTAAAGTGGCATAAGTTATAGAGAAGTCTACAACAGAGGCAAGTGAAGTGGCTGGTGGAAAAACTTATAGAAGATGAGTTTGAAATGGAAGTTTCCATTTGTGAAGCAGAGCAGGGTGAAGTTTTGGGAAAAGATGAGGACTAGATATCCGTGAAAGATCTTAGGAACCATTGTGAGAATTCAAGACAACAAGAAGTTTACTTTGATGAGGAAGAAATTATTGATGATTTTCTAAACTGATTGACAAATTCAGATCAACAGGAGGATATGAAACCTTATATATTTTAATCTAGTAATTTTGATGTAATTATAGGTTTTGTAGAATATGAGCAATATTTTGAAGCTGTCAAAAGTATGGAAGAGTACCTTTTAGAAGATAAATAATCTAAAGTAAAGAATGATGGAGAATGTCCCTTGAATGAGAAAAGCAGTGAATTATTGTAGCAGAAAGAATTTAGTAATACATTGATGTTTGAAACTGTTACAACACAGGAACAATTTCTTGTGAAAGAAGGAGATGAGATTCAGTCTGAAGAACTGATATGTGAAGCAATAGTTGGGACTATTGAACCTTGTAATTCTCAAACCGATAAATTGTGTACAAATGCAGGAATTATAAGTGATGATGAAGTACTTATGAAGTGTCAAATAGAAATTGAATTGCTAGAATATTTGATGGAAAAATCAGAGTATGACAGTATGATTGCAGAAGAAGGAGTTCACTACAGTGGACAAGAGCAGAAAGACATCATTGAAGCAAATGGTGTGAAAGAGAGGCTTGCTGATAGTTTTGAGAGTCCTTTATAGAATTCTTCAGAGAGGTTGAATTAGCATACTCATGTACTGATAGAGAATGAAAAGTCAGAGAAGCATACTGAAATGTTGCCAAAAGAAGAAGAGACACTGAGGTCTTATGTTTTTTATTTTAATAATTGTTTTGTGAGTGCAAGTTTTGTTGTAGATACTGGAGAAAATTTGGCACATATGAGCATCCAAGTAAATATGGAAGAGGAAGGAAAATATGTTGGAATTGATGAACAACATAGTGATGTATTTGAGAGGAATCAAGTGCAAGGGGAATTGGAGGACCATTTATATTTTGAAAGTAAATTTACAGATACTGAACAGAGGTTGTTTGGAAAATCACAAGAGGGTAAGGATGAAAGGGTAGTAGTAAGAATCCGACAACTTGAAAGAGAAGATAATGAACAGTAGCTTGAAGATGAGTGGATAGAGTACATCGACAAATGGTAGAGTATGTACCAACCCAAGGATATGGTGGAGATAGAGATTAAATAATTATGGCGATTAACGATGAAGTAGTCCAGATGGAGGAGATTGATAGCAACAGGAAGAATGATCAATCAAAACTTAAATTGATTGAAAAGGAGAGGAAGATGAAATAGAAGACAACAAACGTACAAAAACAACAAAGGAATAGAGCATTCAGACAACTACAAACTAAATTTTGGGGCCCTCGAGGTTTTCAATCAACATATCGGAACACATGATGAGGAGATAATGAATGTTTTCAACCTTGACAGTCTGATGCAGGAGCATTCGGCTCAAAAATATCAATGTATTTTAGTAGATATAGGGGGTCTTGTGTTTTAAGGAAGTTGGTTTCCTGAGTACTAAATTAATCTAATTATTAAGGGTTTTCAAGCAATTTTGTGAGAGATATTTAGAATAGGAATTAATTAAGTATTGTGAGGCATATTTGTAAATGTTCTCGAATGTAGGAGAAAATGAGTGATGATGAGTGATTAGTGAGGATTGAGAGATTTTGAAATATTGTAAATCCTAGATTAGGAATTGGTTTCATGTTTTTGGGGATTAAAGAGAATCCTTAGGATTTAGTTAATTTGTTGAGATCCTCATTGGATCATTGAGATATTTTAGGACTTGATGAGTAGATTAAGGATCTGAACCAAGAAATGGGTTACAGAACCTTTTGTATAAATGTAAGCCTAAAAGGTATAGAATAGGGTTAGATAGCTAGGAGTTAGTCAGAGTTAGTTCGAGAGTTAGTAGTTAGAGAGTTATATAGGGTTTGATTGTAAGCCTATGAGCAGGAAAGGAAAAGGCCAATGATTAGAAAATCAGATCAGAGAGAGAGACTTATTATGTAATTATTTGTTTATATATACAAAGAGAGTTAATCCTGAATTGTGCAAGTGTGGATTGAGTAATCGAATGATAAATTGTGTGTGAGTAAGAGTATTTGCATGACATAAGTGCGCAGGGAATATGAAAAGAATCAGAGAGAGATGAAGTGTAGAGAGAAATGTTATGGGTTTGCACACAAATGGTATTGGAGAAAATCCTTAATGGTTACAGTGATGGTAGAGCTATAAGGTTACCTAAAACATAAGGATTTATGAAGGAAGCGTAAAGGTGCGATGGAATTGAAGATTGGGATCAGAACAATTGAATATCATATAGGTAAATTGGACGAATAAACCACAACACTGAGGAATTTCATAAAGGCGAAGAAATGATGTAATAGTGTACAAGAGTCATTGGATCAATCAGATCAATGGACAAGAGTGAGGGAGACAAATGGTTAGGATTAAGTCATGCAGAATAAAGTCAAGAAATGAAGAGATCAGATGAAGCCACGTGTTAATGGACGTGGGGTAGTATTCACAATGGGTAAGCAGTATCTCACGCGCTCAAGAGGTCGTAAATGGTAATTGGAAAATTCACGCAATCAACCTTAGCGATTGACACGTAGCACACGATGGAAAGAGAAAACCACTTTTCTTGTGTGCTCTCTATCTGATATCGGTTGTGCATGATTTCGCACGAAATTTTGCAATAACCATTCAATTGGATGGATTACATCGATGGTGGAGATTCTCTGGCTTAGTTGGCGAGTGGATGATGGGATAACTACTGGATCAGATGGAATAGATCAACAGTGCAGATTGAAGCGCATGTTGAGCATCGATATATGTGCAAAGATTTGAAGAATGGCGGAAAGGTAAGGTTTAAGTGTAGATTATGAAATATTTATATTATATGGGAATTATAATAGAAATAAGTGGGGTTAAGGTATTATGGTTTAAGTTGAGTTTAACCAAAGTATAAACACCATGGTATGGTTGATAAGCGTGGTGTGATCTAATTAATATATGATTAAATAGCTTCCACTTAAGAATTTAATTAATAGCATTAAACCTTGGTTTAAGAAGGTTTTACTAGGAAGGGAAATTAAAATTCTTGGGACACGTATGTGATATGAAATTTTATTTGCATACTGTGGGTATATGCAGCTTAGGTTGCATCATTATGGTATGTGTGGCCTAGGCTGGCACCAAAAACCCTTTGATCAAATCTTCTTATTATTCTTCAATAGTTCAGCAGAGAGAGAGAGTAAAAATATCATAAATGTGAGTCCAAAACATATCTTCCAAATCAGAAAACAATGCAACCCTAACTAGAAATTCAATAGTGGTCAAAGCTGCCCAAACTATTGTCGAATCAGCTCGGTCAACAACAAGTCAATTCAGCCTTCCAAGGGTATCAAAATCAGCCCAAACTAATCTATCAAACTGAGTCAAAGCAGAGAGAAACATTGTTGTAATTTTTAGTTGTCAAATCTGAAGTCAACCTGAAGACAATGTTGGTCAACTTGTCCCAAACTTCTTGATTTTTGTGCCAATAAATGTGGCTTAGAAAAATCAAACTTTTGGCCCAAATACCAAGGTCAAAACTGGCTGAATAGCCCTAAGTCAATGTTGTTCAACGCCTGAAAACTTTGACCTAATCTCCTAGAAAAGCTCGATCTTCTTCCACACGTGCGAAGGAGAGAGAGAGGGAGAGATCTACCACGTGTGTGAAGAAAGAGAGATGCCTCCAATGTTGTATGAAACAATCAAGAGAGAGAAGATGTGTGATTACATGATGTCCAAATGAGGAAAATGTCGCCTTTATTTATACACTTCGTTGAGGGTGAAGAGACACATCTATTGGGATTCATGAGCCTACATTTGACTGGAGCCAACCTTGACAATTTGTCCATAAGAAGAATAAAGTCATAATTCCATTTTTGCTTGTTAGAATGAGATGATCTTTATATCAAAAGTGTACCTCTTTGAAAAAGGAATCCAATGTAATAATCATCTCCATCATATGAGTTGTCCTGAGGTGGAAGTTGGCGCTAGTTTCCAATTTTAACACTCCCTCTCAATTAGGGAGAATTCCACCTACCAATCCATCATCATGCCAACATGTCATCCTAAACCATGTCTACCATCACTTCCCTGATGTGATTTACCTTTCTCTGCTGAACAATGAATTAATAATGAAGAAGAAGTGATCTAGACTATATCATACCACTCACCACTGAATGAAGTCATTTGTTGATCCTAGATCAAGTTGTTGAACACCATGCATCCTAGTCATATGGAGTATGGTAGTACACGATACATCCATCGATAGTTCTATGGTCCCTAACAAGATTTTCCCAACTCATTGACCATATGAGAGGTAATTCTCATGAATCCTGAACTCTATGGGTAGGACGTGTGTTGGGCTGACAACAAGGGAAGGTGAACCACTCATCGTATCCATATGTCAATTGTAGGGGAAGGTTAACCACTCACCCTACATACATTTGTTTGGGTACGGGAAGGTGAGCCACTCACCCTACACACATGTCAACCATAATGGGGTATCATAAGGGAAGGTGAGCCACTCACCCTTTATCCAAGGCACCACTAGGGGAAGGTGAACCACCCACCCTATGGTCGCTCATAACTAGCTCGAAGCAGTACCCCACATCCCCAAGAGATCATATATCTTTGTGTTCAACTCATATTTGACCCTCATAAGAGGGTTGTTCCATGACTCCAAGTCTCTCTTGAAAGGTTAAGAATTTGACCTTCCCGAGAGGCTTCGTGAGAATATTTGCAACCTACTCATCTTCCATGATGTGTTGGAGACTAACTGCTCCCCATTATACCATATCCTGAATAAAGTGGTACATGATATTCATGTCCTTGGAGCAGTCATGAAACAAAATATTCTCTGATAGAAGAATCTCACTATGGTTGTTGTAAAATATTGTGGTGGTATCTAGCATGTGCTCAAATAGTTCACTGAAGAGTTTTCTTAACCAAACTGCTTCACAACAAGTCATACTCGCAGCAATGTATTCGACCTCGGCAGTGATTAGTGTAATAGATTTTTGCTTCCTACTCATCAAAGATATATAAGTAGACCCTAAAGAGAAGAAACACCAATACATGTTCTTATGATCCAGCACATTCCCATCCTGGTCATGATATGTATATCCATGCAGTCTCAAATCCATGACAATGTATCTCAGTCCATAGTGGATTGTGCCTTGAAGATATCTCAGGAGACTCTTGGCAAAAATCCAATGAATTTGATGAGGCTCGACCATATATTGACTCAACATGTTCACAATGAAGCATATTTCATGAAGGAAGTTGACCAAGAACAACAGTGCCCCCCACAAGTTGACAATACTTGGTTGGGTTCATGAATTCGGGCCCAACAACACTTCCACATAGATTCTTAAAGTTGAGTTCCATCGGAATAGTCACAAACTTACAGTCCACATCCCACATCTCTCAAGTAGCTTCACAAAATATTTTCCATGAGAAAGGAAAATATCACTTGCCTTTTGCTAGACCTTTAACCCTAGGAAATAATGCATCGTACCTAGGTCCTTCATCTCAAACTCGGAAGCCAACTCCCTCTTACATTAATGAATGAGAGGGTCATCATCTATCAAAAAGAGATCATCCACATAAAGGACCAAAATGAGAGGTCTATCTTTTTCTACCTTGAAGTAAATGTTTGGACCAACGTCACTTCTCGTAAATCCTAGCATCCTAAGGTATCTGTCGATCATCTCATACCCACGAATGTTCGTTTCTTCCCAAATGCATCTAGTTTGTTTCTTTTCTCTTTTGGCACATGAAAATACACAGGACAACGAAAAATTCTAAAATGAGAAACATCAGGTTTCTTACCAATGAATACTTCTTTGAGTGTCTTGAAGTCAAAATCTTGATGTGGGCATCACTTTTGGACATACACTGTGGTGTTGGAAGTGTCCGCCCATAAGAACTTCGGAAGACCCTAATCATGAAGCATAGCCCAGGTGGCTTCTATGATAGCACAATTCTTCCTTTTGGAAACCCCATTTCATTCAGGAGTATATGCGATGATAGTCTACCTCTTAATTGCAGCTTCTCTACAATAGTGTTTGAACTCATTAGACTCATATTCAGTCTGATTATGTTAAAATTGGAAACTAGGGCCAAACTCCATATGGGTCATCTCATTTATGACATATGTTATTTTTATTATATTTTCTCTCTCGGAGAGGTGTAGGATTGATCTAAAGATCATCCGATTCTGACATGTACAAATGAATATATGAATTTATTTATATTATGGACAAATTGTCAAGGTCGACCAACAAACTCATGTAGGCTCAAAAGCCCAATAGTCACGTCTATCATACTCAACGCTTGCCTATAAATACATGACGCTTCATCCCCATTTGGACATCAAACATATTCACACATATATCTCTCCTCATATGATTGGGAATGCATTTCTGGGTAGCTTCTCTCTCCACACGTGCAAAGGAAAGGACAACAATTTTCTATTTTGGACGTTGACCAACATTGACCGAATTGTAGGAAGGGTTTTGACCAACATTGACCAGCCAGCATTGACTTGTTTGACTATGTTTTTGTGAGGGAAATCTTTGTTTGGGTAGGTTGCATTGTTGGGCATAGCAATAGAGGTAACCCATACTATTTGATCTGTGTTGATTGTGGTTAGGGCTGACCACAAGTTGATTATTTGACTAGAATTTGACAGGGAATAATTCAACTCTTTGAGGGATGTTTCATATTGTTGTCTGGAGGCCAAAGTTGACTGAAGTTGACCGAATCTTTGAGGGTAAAATCTAGCATGATTACCAGTGTTGACTTTTCTAGTTAGGGCTCTTTTGTTGCTGTTATAAATTATCAGAATTTCTAAATTGTACTATCTCTCTCTGCTGAACTATTGAAGACTAAAAGAATATTTCATCAAGGGTTTCCCCACATTGGGGTTTGTCCTTGGTTGGTGCCACATATTGTGTCATCTTGTCTTAGCTTGTCTTGTCTTCTACTGTTTATGTTTATGTTCTATCAACATTTTACTTACATGTTTATGTGATTGCTAAACTGAAATTGATATTGGGCTCATAAAGAAATTGAAGTAAAATTTTTCTAAAGCACATAACATACCATTGTTTCATAAAATTAACACATTATCGGTCCTTAGAGTTTTATCTTCTTCCTTGTTTGATTCTCAACCAAGGCTTTGAAGGAGAGGAACTATTTGAACACTTCATTCTTATTATTTAGGAAATAGATCAATGTCTTGCGAGAGAAGTCATCCACAAAAATAGCATAATATAAATATTCACCCAAAGATGTCACAGGTAGCATACCTGATAGATCAGAATGGACCAATTGAAGAATATCAGTGGTTTGAGTTTCACTTGAGGGGAATGGTACCCTTGTATGTTTTCCAACTTCACATCCTTGACAAACACCTTCATGGTTTAAGTTGAATTTGGGCATCCTTGTGACCATGTTCCTTACATTGGGTAAGGCTTTGAAATGAAGGTGAAAAAATATGTGGTGCCATAATTCAGATTGAAGAGAGGTGTCACAAATCGTTGCTCCCAACATACTTCCTCTAACCTCATAGAGGTCTTCAACCTCGAATCCTAGAGTGAATGCATCTCTTGGATTCCTTTTCCAAAGACGAACCTTCCCATCAGTGAATGAGACCTTAAAACCTTTGTATTCCATCGTAGAGATGGAAACCAAGTTCTTTTCCAAGTCAAGTACATATAGCACTTCTTGTAGGTGAAGGGTTTGACCTTGATTCAAGTGAAGAGTAACAATCCCAATTCCTTTCATGTGATAAGTGGCATTATCCCCAAGTATAATCTCAAATTTGTATCGTTTTCAACCATTTTTGAGAGATATTCTTTGTAGCCATTGAAGTGCCTTGAGGCACCACTATCAATCAACCAATCATCGAATGTATCCGGAGGAGAGGCGGTGGAGAGGGAAGAAATAAGATAAAATTATTTTCTCTTTACAACATTAGCTTCATCATACCTGGATTTCTTGACTTCTTGGGAAGATGACCACCTCCATTTCAAGCAATAGGAGAATTCCTATTTCCTCTATTATTGAACCTATTTTTCCCTCGATTTCCATTTCCCTTGAAGGTTTGTTATTACTGTTGTCATCATCTCTTGGAGTATCCTTGTTGTGAGGAAAATCTCTAGTGAAGTGGCCAAACTTGTTACAATTGAAGCACCTTCCTTTTCTTCTTTCATTGAACACTAGCTTGAACCCTTGTCCTTGATTCCTTGGACCATTATTGTTCCTTCTTCTAGAATGAGTGGAGAAGGCATTAGGATTGTTTCCATTTGATGGCTTATCTCTTTCCATCATCCTTATTTCTTTTTGAGTGCATCAGCCAATAGTTCCTCAATTCCCATAATCATGTCATTTTTGAGGATGGTAGTGTTGAACACATCCCATTATCTTATAAGACCCCCAAGTAAAATAAGAGTGAGCTCCCTAACACCAATGATTTCTCCAATAGATAGGAGATCATTCTTGATCTCGGCGATCCTCATGAAGTAGGATTGGATGGATTCTCCTCTATCCATCTTGATGTCTTTCAAATTGTTGTTGAGAAAGAGAATTTGATTTGCATTTTTCAATTTGAACATCCCAACCAACCTTTAATACATCTCCTTAGATGTTTCCAAATCAGAAAAATATGCAACCAAAGGCTTATGAATAGAATCAACAATAATATTCTTAGCTTTTACCTCACCTTTTTTGTACTTGGTTTGAGCAACAACAGATGCATTTGAAGGGGGCTTTTCTATTCTTCCTTTGACATAATCCATGGCATCATTTTATTCCAAAGTCAAATCCAAAGTCATATTCCGTGCATGATAGTTAGATTTTTCCTTAAGCTTGTCCTCAAATTTGAAGAAAGATGTAGTCGTCATTGGGACTAGTTCCAAGTCCTTGTCCAACAACTTCCCTTAGTGATTGCTTTGCTTCACTCTTGCTTGGGATTTTTCTTCACCTCAACTCTCATACCATGTTAATTTAAGATAACAATGGTATGTTCTATGCTTAAGACAATTTACTTGAATGGTCCTTTAGTAGCCCAATGAAAAATTTCAATTATATCTAGTAGAAATCACATTAATTGATAAACATTGATAGTAAATGCACATAGAACAAAAAATGATATGGAGAAAATAAGCTAAGACAAGAGGATAGAAGATGTGTCAGATGCTAGGGACAAACCCCAATGTGGGGAAACCCTTTAATCAAATATTCTTATTATTCTTCAATAGTTTAACACAGAGAGAGGGAGAGAATACAAATATCATAAATGTCAACCCAAAACAGATCTGCCAAATCAGCAAACAAATTAGCAGATAATGCAATCCGGACTAGAAAATCAACAGTGGTCAAAGCTACCCACAACGTCCTCCAATCAGCGCGGTCAACCGCAATTCAATTCGGCCTTATAGGAGAGCCAAAATCATCCCAAAACAAATCAGTCAAATCCAATCAAAGGAGAGAGAAACACTGTTGTAATTTTTAGCAGTCAAATCTAAAGTCAACCTGAAGTCAATGCTAGTCATCCTGTCCCAAACTTCTCGATTTTCATGCCAATAAATGCATCTTAGAAAAATCGAACTTCTGGCCCAAAAACTGAGGTCAACACTCGTCATTTCCTTGAAAACTTTGACCTGTTTGCCCAAGAAAAATTGGCCTTCTGCCACACATGTGAAAGGGAGAGAGAGAGAAATTTGCCACACATGCGAAGAAAGGGAGATGGCTCCAATGTTTCACAAACCAATCAAAAGAGATAAGATGTTGTGGTGACATGGTATCCAAATGAGGAAAGGTCTCCTCTATTTATGCACTTCGTTGAGGGTGAAGAGACACATATAATGGGCTTCATGAGCCTACATTTGACTAGAGCCGATCTTGACAATTTGTCCATAAGAATAATAAATTCATAATTCCGTTCCTGTTTGTCAGAATGAGATGATATTTATATCAACATTATACCTCTCCGATTATATCAACATTATACCTCTCCGAAAGAGGAATCTAATGCAATAATCATCTCCATCATATGAGATATCCTAAAGTGGAAGTTGGCCCTAGATGTCAATTGTAGCACGTACCCTAATATTCACGTAGTCAAAGACCATCACATTCTCCAACCGTCGTGAGAGTCTAAGAATTTATGATGCATTGAATATACAAGTTCCAAAATTGATTGCCCCAACTATAAATCAACTAATTCCAAAAAGAAGAGGCATGTTTGCATGGTTTGTCACTCTCATAATTACAATACCCAACCTCACCCCTACTATGTATGGACACAACATCCTAGATTCTTCTATATTGTAATTGTAATTCTATATATGAACTTTTTTTCCTTGTCTATCATTCCATATGTAATAGTATTTGGTGATGTGACTAAACGTTAAATTTTAGTAGAAAATGAAAAATTTAGCTTATTACAAATTAATTATTAAATATACATTTCCCTCCCTATTTTACACATTTTCTATTTTCCTTTTCTCATCTCTGCGTTCGGTTTCCCTTTTCGAGGTATGCTAATTTATAATGGTTTTTTTAATTAAAAAAATTGTATAATTAAAAAAATTAACAATCCATGATAATTTAAGGACTCTTAATAGGATTTTTTAAAAATAAAAGTAAGGAATGAATAACATTCTAAAATAATAATAATTGTCTCATTATTGATTTGACTCATCATTTCTCCTACCATTTTGGGAAAATAAAAACAAACACACAAATAAAAAATTACAGAAAATTTGATTTTTTTAATTTGTTGTGAATTACTTCATTTTAACACAACCCTCTTTTTTTATTAATGATTCTTTAGGCCATTGACTGCATGCTCTCTTCTTTTTCTTAATGTTTCTTTGTTCCATTGACTGGGTGTTCCCATTGATATGTCATTGAATGTCTAAAAATTTCTTTTCTATCGGTTTATGTCCAGGAATCCATTACCAGTAACATCAGATTTCACTATGGTATATCTATTTCTGTTAGAATTTGTAATTTTAATGTTCAACGGGATTGATAAAATCCATTTGATTGCTTTCTTCCTGTGAACAGGAACCCAAGTTCCTTTCCTCATGGACTTGCTAAAATGGAGGAAACCCAAGGTCCTTTCCTCATGGACTTGCAGGCCGAAGAGCCTGACTTCCTCTTCAAGCGATGGACTATCCAAAGAATGGATCTTATGGTTCTGAGCAGTCTAGAATGGCGAATTCTCTTTGTTACATTATTTCGTTCGTCGATTGGTGACGCGAGCCAATGAACTCATATTCGACACACACGTGTCAAAACATTTCTAAAATATAATGCAATCCAGAAAAGAAGGCGAACGAGAATCCTTGCTTTAGAATATTTTAAACAAAGCCTCGAATCAAAACCGATGAGTAAATTATGGGAAAAAGAACAAAATGACAAAAAAATCCAAATTTTCCATTCCCTTAGGGTTAGGTCAGGTGGCCACCAACCGAGGGAATCGAATCAAATTTTTTCTTTTACCAAGAGGAAAAAAAACCGAAAAGAAATTAACACCGCAGCAGTAAAATTTGTGCCGTGCTGCTGCTAAATTAGCACATTTTTGTTTTCACGTTACATGTAATGTAGCTAAAACAATTCATCTGACCATTAATTATTACACTTAATCATTAATTTAACTAATCCAGATCTCTGGCATCCACGTGGCTCGCTCACGAGCCTAAAAATAGAATAGCAACGACTATTATCGTAAGTTCTACAGGCGGACTCTGTTTAATTTAACGATGGCAGTGAGTCAGAGTGAGATGAAAAGAAGACGATTAATTTGTTGTTTTGGTCTCACGGCTGGTCTCACAGCGACCCACTGACTCATTCATTGGTAATGGTAACTGAACTTAGGTTAGAGCATGGGAAACCGGGCCAGTGGAAATGTAATGCAACTTTTGTCATTTTCTGCTTTTTTTTATTCTTAATTACGTAAAGCTTTTTTTATGGCAAGGGTTAACCAGTCTGCCATAGGGCATTAAATGTCTTGGTACATGCAAGTTATATAACAAAATAACACACAGCCTCAGTGGCTACATAAATTAAAAATAAACACTGTGTGTTATTTTGTTATATAACCTGTATGTACCAGGGCATTTAATGCTCTATGACAGGCTAGTTAGCCCTTTCCTTCTTTTATTGACTAGTTAACTAGATGTTTTCAATACGTGAAGCGGTTGCCAATAACTTGAAGAGACTCGCTGAAGAATTTGGTCCAAAATGGGCATACAACATATTGTTCCAAGGTTATTTTGTTCATGCAGTGATTGTCAAGTTATGCAATGATAATTTATATGCTAGAATATTTTAATAAATATTTATGGGCTCCATAAACAAAACCATGATAGGGTTATTTTTATTGTTAGGAAATGTAATTTATATGGTAAGGTTCCATGAAAGGAGCTCTAAAGTCAAACACAATGTTACGTTGGGCCTCAAACACTGTTACATTGTTAGTAAAACTAATGGCGCTTTTGAACATGCTATGATTACAATTAAAAAAGAGAAATTATTCTCTATTTCCCAAACTGAACCCTTTTTGTAGGGAGCATGAAGATTATCAAATTCAACCAAACAGAAAATTTCTGTCACTAGCTTGATGGAGGTGTGCATCATTTTTCATTGGCTTTGTCAACTATAGCCACCCTTAACAAGAGAGGAGGATTTCATTTGATGCATTTTAATAGTCCAAGAAATAAAATTGATTGAAAAAAGAATAGGGTAAATGATGGAGCTTCATGTGCTTCATTGTTTATTGGATTTTCCAATTATGGCCATCCTTGAACATGGAAGGATAATTTCATTCGATGCATTTTAAGAGTCCAAGAAATAAAATTGAATGAGAAAATAATAGGGTAAATGATAGAGCTTTTTGTGTTTCATTGTTCATTGGTTATTATTAAAATAATCTAATTACTTCCACATGAGTAGTTGGCTAAAATTAGAGAGTCAATTAACTTAGCCTTGAATCAAGTCGAGTTAATCCATAGTCTAATTTATAGTGTGTGGTTGCATGTCAAGCTATTTTAGATGAGTTGATAGTTGGAAAAAGTTAAATGCCCTTCGCTGGGTTCATTGTAATAATAAAGTTATTGTGTGATCAATAGAAAACACACAAGTCATTTGTTTTGTGAGAATTTTGTGTTTAAGCTCCTTTGCCTTTCCAACAAATTGGTAGTAGAGTTGAGGAAGGATCACAACATTTGTGGTGCCAACAGAGCCAGTGAGAAGAGGGCTAAAAAAAGAAATCTAATAATTTTTTTAATAAATTTGTGTTGCAAATTTGTCGAACCATTAAAAAACATGCAAATTTCTTAATTAGTACAAAACCCACACAATTTACGTCAACTTTAAATTTTAGATTATGTATGCAATTTTTATGCAGTCGGTTTAGTACAAAACCCACACAATTTACGTCAACTTTAAATTTTAGATTATGTATGCAATTTTTATGCAGTCGGTTGTGCGCAGGCTGTTAATAAACGGAATGAATATGGAGTCAACGTTTGTTTTGAAGTTCGAAACTATCACCTGTCAAAAGGTTATACGACTGTTTTTTAAGTGGCTCATTAAAGTGGAGTATTTTTTTTAATTATCTCAAAGACCTTTTATATCCTTGTGTAGTTTTTTCAAGGGATAGGTATAAAAGCATATTTTGAAAAGGGGATAAGTATTATCTCAAGTTTTTTTTAAGAAGGATTATAAAGTGTTTTTTTAATAAAGATTTTTTATATAAATATTTTTTTATATAAAAATTTTTTTATATTAAAAATAATTAAGGGTTTATTTATAAGGAATTGTTTTAAGAAGAAGTTTTGTAAGCTTATAAAAGGAGAAATTTAGGGTTTTTTTGAAGAGAAGTCTTGAAGAAAGATGACTTTCTCAAATTTCTAGCCCCAATTTTCACCATTTACAAGGAAGGATTATGATGTGTGGGTCATTAAGATGGTGACCACATTGCAGGCTCATGATGTTTGGGATTATGTCTAGTTTAGGTTTTCAAAACGTAAGGATGCAATAAAAGAACAAGCTCTCACTAATGTAGAGAGGGATCTATGGAAGAAGGACAAGAAGAATAATGCACAAGCGTTGCATCTTATCTAGCAAGGAGTGGACTGAGCAGTGTTCCAGAAGATTATGATCATGTCTTCAGCAAAAGAAGAATGGGATACTTTGGCGACAAGCTATAAAGGTATGGCCAAAGTCAATATTGTTAAGTTGCAGAATACTAGGAGAGATTTTTAAATTCTGCAGATGAAGGAGACAAAGCACAACAATTCTTTCATGAATCGATTCATAACTGTTGTAAATAAGTTAAAAATTTATGGTGAATAAATTAAATATCAAACAATGGTTGAGAAGGTCCTCAGATATTTATCTACCAAATTTGATGTTGTGGTAGCAGCCATAGAAGAATCGAAGGATTTGACATCACTGACAGTTGATGAGCTGATGGGATCACTTTTATCGTATGAGAAAAGGATAGACAGAAATATGAATTCCACTTTGGAGACCGCTTTCAAAAGTCAAGTTTTTATTTCAAGAGATAGAGGTCGAGGCAGAAGCAGATCGAGAGGCAAAGGACAAGGTGGAAGGCATGGTGGTTAGAGAGATGGCCAAGAAGAGAATTAACCTGAAAGTGGAAGCAACTGTAGAAGCTTCAACAATAATGAAATAGTTGACAAATCAAAGGTGAGATTTTATTATTGCAATAAATTTGTTCATTATGCCTGTGATTGCAGGAAGAGGTTAGCTCATCAAGGAAACCAAAGAGCTAATGTCACTGCAAAGAGTATTAACGTCATGTTCCTAGCTTGACATACCATGCATGAAATTTTTGATAATGTGTGGCTATTAGACAGTGGTTGCAATAACCACATGAAAAGCAACAATAATTTGGTTGCAAATTTGGATCAATCCATGAAGACAAAGGTAAAGTTGGGGACTAACAAGACTGTGGATGTAGATGGTAATAGAGTGGTCAACATTTTGACCAAGGGGAGTTGAAGGCAATCTCAAAGGTATATTATGTTCTTGGCCTCAAACATAATTTGATAATTTTTGGTCAATTGACACAAAAGGGATAGTGAGTTAGCTTTGAAGGTCAAGAATGTGTTACCTATGACAAGCCCCAAAGAAAGCATTTGAATGCAAAGCTCCATAAAAGGAGGAACATACTCTTTCCTCTAATTATGAACTATAGTGATTAGGTTATTTCTTTTACAATCGCATGTTCCAATGATTATTCGTTATGGTACTTTCGGTTTGGACACTTGCACTTTTCTTGTTTAAGATTGTTGCAGCAGAAACCGATGGTCAGGGGATTACCTCCCATTATTATAGATCCATTTGGGCACATCAAATCCCAACATCCAAATCAGTGTTTTAGGGCTCATCAAACCCTAATTTAAGTTACTTCATGCCCTAAACAAGTCACCCCTTTGAATTCCTCCTTCCTAGATAGTTTCATGACTTGAAGACATCCAGAAATAGCCTCTAGAGGGACCAACGTAGGTAAGCCCTTATGAAGGTACATAGCAGAGCAGTTAAGTCCACTGCAAGGGTGCTCTGCAGAGCATTTAGGTTTCCTTTCCCCTGCACTAGGTGAGAATGAGCGAAATTCACATGGGTTGGGGGAATATTCTTATCTTTTGGAGTCATCTAGAAGTTTCCCTCACTTATTAACTCCTATGAGCTCGAAAATTGATGAGGAATGAGTTAAGGTGCATCCTATCCTCTCATCCCTTCCTCCATGGGGCTAATTATAAGTATGGAAGGCCATTCAATGCCACCATTAATGACAAAGCCTCCTTCATCTTCCTATAAATTGACCACTCATCTAAGTGATCAGGAGTTGGATTATGTTGAATTGTAAGGAGATAATGCTGCTATGAGACTTGACTTTGGAGCAAATGATGTGATTCCACAAGCTTGTCTTTCTTTTGATGTGATGTGGATGGGATGCAAGCTGAAGGAATGAATTTGAATCAGACACTGATGGTTGTAATTCCTTCTTCTATCTAATAATGTGTTTGAACCTTTTTGCATATATTTTGTTCTTTCATAATGCTTATATGTATGAATTTCTTTTGATTCCTTTCATTTATATTCAATGGATCGTATGCTTTGATCGGTTTTTATCTTCTGTTGTGTTTTCAGGGTATTTATCAAATAAATTAAGTACGGGAAGGAGTGACAAAATCGATAAAAGATAGATGAGAGGAAAGTAGAACTACAGGTAGGCCTTCTATCCCCTCTTTTTATCTATTGTTTATTGGAAAAGTCTAAAACACTTTAAATTGTTGTTCTAGGCACAACCACTTGTCTAGTGAATTAGTGTTTATCGGTAGATGTTAAATTCTCCAAAACACCCATTAAAGAACCTACTAGTACTTATGAGTGTTTCATCTTGGGAAAGCAACATGAAAGTTTTCCAAAGGGATTTGCATACAGAGCAAAGCAACCTCTTGAGCTAGTGCATACAGACTTGTGTGGACATATGACGACACAGTCGATTGGTGGAAGTTGTTACTTCCTTACTTTCTTTTACTACTATAGCAGAAAGACTTGGGTTTACTTCTTGAAGAAGAAGCCTGAAACTTTTGAAAATTTCAAGGAATTCAAAGCCTTAGCAAAGAACCAAAATGATCAATATATCAAGGTATTTATGATCTGAATGGGAAATTAGTTTTGTTGTGCTAAATTTCTCTTCAGAATATGTAAAACTGCTTAAGGACTCATGAAGTTAATTGCAAGTTTTAACATGAGCTTTTGAATGTTTTTATGTAAATTTAATATACAAATTAACATAAACAAATGACTGAATAGTAGCATATAACATACATGAACATCACCAAAACAGTATCACAAAAACACATGATGAAGTAGTTTAGCCCGCTTGGGCTATGTCTCCTTCGTCCATATTCCAATGGCTTAGACCTCTTTGTTATGCTCAAAAGTGTGAATACATCCATTTACAATGCTCAAACATCACTAAAACGTGTTCTGATGGCCCCGGAATGCCAAACAATGCCTATCTAGCATCTTTATCCTCTTGCTTTGGTAAAAAAATGAAGAAGTTATGGCTTCCCTGAGACTTTTTGCAAAGCACACCTCAATTTCCCCAAAATCTGGCACAATCCTACAAATTTACTTCCAATTCCACTAACCGAGCGTCGATTTCACCTAATTCCAGGTGAATTTGTCGAATGGATTAAATTCCCAATGAGTCCTTAATCCCAAAAATTAGGCCACATGTGGGGGCCACATGCCTAGGGCTAAGGCTAACAGCTCATCCCTGCTAGCCAGGCCCCCGCTCCTCTTCGTGCGCAGTTGTGTTTACTGGATGTGCCCAAGGGTTACCCCTTGTGTGATGGCCCCTTTCTCGGATGGTGCCAAACTTCAATTTTAAATATAAGTCAAATGTCTAACAAGCAACAAAATATGAAGTGTTAGTTAGACTTAGTGCTTGGAGTTTGGAGGTAACAGGTTCAACCCTCACCGTTGCTACCTGATCCTTAACCAAATTTGGTGCCCCTCAGTCTGCCATGTGGTAGCCACTAGCTGGGCAACGTGGCAGCCTATGGTTGGCCACCAACCAACCAATAAAATTTGTCCAAAACTCCACCAATGAAATCATGCCACTTGGAACCATCTAATTTGCCAGAGGAAAACAATCATATGCACAGTCACTTTGTAACGTAGGCATGCCCAGTCAGTGCCATGTCAGCAGTAGGGACTATTGACTGGGTTACCTGCATATATATTTGTTTTAAATTCGCCTGTTTAGGAAAATTAACAAAACATTTTTCTGGGAGTATGCAGAGTATGTTTCGTGTGAAACTAGTTACACTGGAATGAAGTTGATGACTACTACATGGTCATTCAGGTTCCACACTGATCCGGCAACTTTGAATTTTGAGAAAAATTTTGAGCACCTAATCATCCTCCCCATTGGAAGCTTTTGGACGCCAAAAGATCACTTTCAATTTTTCAGCAGGTGAGGGTAAAGTTCCCTCAACTTTCCAATCCTGATCAATTTGGCATTGGAAGGATTTTTTCCATTGAGCCCCACATGAAGGTAATCCATATTCCCTCATTATAAAGACCTTATTGTTCTGTCAAGAATGTTGTCCTGTTGTAGTTCATCAAGGTATTCAAGAGAGAAATATTGAATGGACAGAATTTGAACATTCTCTCCTTGATCTTCAGCTAAAGGAGGCTCATACAACCTTAAATGTTCCACATTAAAAACAACATAAATTTGCATATATGAAGGAAAATCCAACCTGAAGGCATTGTCACCAATCCTTTCCAGAATTCTGAATGGACCATCTCTAGTTGGCTTAATATTTTTAACTTCTCTTTGGAGCTTGTCTTTGCTAATATGAAGCCAAACTTCATCACTAAATTAGATCTTGTGATCTACTTTATGCTTGTTGTGCCTTGACTTGTACTTGCCTTGCCTCTTTTCCAGTTGTCCTTGAACTCTTTGGTGCACCGATTGGATTTGTTTAATGATCCTTCTTGCTTTTTCTATGTCACTATGACCATGAATAGCAACATCCTTTCCAAAAATGAAATCAAAAGGAGACTTAGGCAAGTCTCCAAAACATGCTTCAAATGGCAATGTTTGAGTTGAAGAGTGCTTGTCCCAGTTGTAAGCATGTTGAATGTAGTGCAAATGTTCATCCCACAACCTAAGATTCTTGTTGCGATACTCACTAAGAAGATGTATCGTGGTCCTATTCAATACCTCTCTTTGGCCATCTGTTTACAGATGAAATGTTGTACTCTTTTTCAATTTGGTGTCTATGAATCCCCACAAGCTTGACCAAAATTTCCCAACAAAGCGAGAATCTCGATCAGTAATAATGGATGTGGGAAATATAAAATGCACCCATACATTCTGAAAGAATAACTGAGCATATTGTTCAGTTGCAATTTTCTTTTTACATGGCATCAAAAGACACATTTTGCTGAACCTATCCACTACTACATACAAATAATCATAACCTCTTTCTAACAATGGAAGACCTCCTACAAAATGCATAGAAACCCTCTCCCATGGTCATGAAGGTAGCAGAAGTGGTTTGTATAATCCTAACTTCCTATTGCTAGGATTACTGACTGCACATAATGAACATCCTTTAATAAAACTTGACACACTTTCAAGCATGTGAGGCCAATAATAATACCTCTGTCTATGTGCCACCATCTTACTTACACCGAAATGACCAGTAATAAGAGAAGTGTGTGTTAAACTAGGTTGTCATTGATGTCAATATGGTAGTAGCTAGGATGGAAAATATTTTTGAGATGCTACAATGTCATTGATGAAGATACCAAGTCACTAATGAAGAAGTGCCAAGTGTATCTTGGTGAACTAGGAGATCTTGATTATCTATGTGATGAATGTCCTTACCTTTGATGGTCTTGATGATCTTATGAAGTCATAACCTTAGATGTCCTTACCTCCAATGATCTTAATAATGGAAGACTATACGATGAGGATGAAAGACTAAATGCTGCATATGATTGATGACACATCACTATCTTGGGGACATGATGGCATTTATGAGCCTATGATCCTTGATGAAGAAACCAAAAAAAAGTAAGCTCATCCATGACAAGCCCGTCGATGAAAAATGTTGTTGTCCTATATTTCTGCAGTAAATAACGACCAATCACATTAAAAATTATTTTTCACCTCCTTAGAGGAAGAATATTTCCATGAGACCTACAACATCTTTTAGAGCATATTTTTGCCTTTCCAATGAGCTATTACATAGCCCAAAACTCAAAGCAATTTGAAAGTTATGAATTTTTGAAGTTAATTTATTAAGTTTGGATAGTAAGCCAACCTTAACTTGGCTTACTCAAGTCGTCTTGGATCAGAGACGTGTCCCTTCATGTTTAGTCAAAAATAACTATAGATATATGTCTAAATCTTCATTTTTCACCATGAATTCGGTCAAGATTTCAAAGAATAATCACAGAAGCAACAGGAGGCCAAGGAGGACTACAATTGGCCAAATACTTTCTATGATTGGGCTAAACAAGGACATTCTCCATTACAACTCAGACAGGTAAAGGACAATCAACATTTAGAGAAGCTCGAATTACTTACATGCCTGTTGAAAACTTTACCTCACCTTAGATTGCACCTCCTTAGAAGCTATCCAGAATTCGAACAATGGATTGCTACCACTCCATTATAGCTCAAACAATGGTCTATAGCATGAACATAACTATAATTTTGTATATGTTCCAGAATTGTCCTATATTCTGAGCTTGGACTTGTTGTGATCCTTCTTTTGAATATCCAGTGAAGTCTATTTTTTTTTACCTGTGGTAGATTTTGTGTGAACCTATGGTGACTTATTGTAGATTTGTGAGCATTTGGATGACCTGTAACAACACTTAGTTGTAATATCTTTTTATAGACCTATGGAACCTTAGTATCGACCTATGAAGGTACTCTATTGTAGACTTTATGGATTTGAGTTGCAAACTTGTGGAATATTTGAAGAAAAATTACCTTGAGGAATGCTCTGTTAGAATTAAAGAAACATTTGAAGGCTTCATTTCGATGCTTTTTTGGAAGCCATCATTTGTGGGAGACTAGTGAAGACTAGAACTGATCTTAAACCAGACTTGAAGCAATCTTTTGGAGCAGATCAAAAAAATCTTGTGAGAAGTCTAAAAGCATATGTCAAAGACACCTTGTAGCAGCAAGATTGAAGACATCATATGAAAATATGTTGTGCATATTTGAGAGGTCATTCAAAGACTATTTTGGAACAGATCCTTGTTGCAGCATCCTTGAAGACAACTTAAAAATCCTTGAAGTCATCGCTGAAGAGTTGTTTTGAGTATCACTTGAAGCAGCCTTTGAGGACTCCTTGAAGCCCATCTTGACTTATTGTAAAAATCTATTAAGAATACTCATTGGAAGTTCTTTAAAGCAAACTTGATAGCTGGAAGTAGCATATTGAAGATTCGTGGAGATCCTTGGAGACATGATTCTTTGTTGAAGCCCTCATGGAGTAACCTTGAAGATCTTAGCTTTGGTATAATGAAGAGAAGTGATGATACCTTCTATGAGACAAGGTCGTCATTGATGATATGACACGTTGATTAAGTGAAGGGATTGTTGAATATTGACACGGCTCGTTGAAGAAGACTTTGGGAGCTGTGAAGAACAACCTAACTTATCTTGACAAAGCAAAGCTAAAGGATTGGTGTCCTTGGAGTTGGTGCTCTTAAACTCAAGGTTGGTGCCTTAGATAAGATAGGTTTAAAGCCCTAGAGGTTGGAGCTTCACTAAAGTCCAAGTAGGTGCTTTGCACATCCCAGTTTGGAGCCTGGGTGTCTTTATCAAGGGTTGGAGCCCTACCCATATTGTACTTGATTCATTATAAATATTATATTAATAAAAGCATTTACTTCTATTGTTCATTTCTTTGTTCTAAATATAAGTGATCTAACTCGTAAAAGTAACAATTGAAAAGAAATATCGATTCACCCCCCTCTCATTATTTCCAATAGTATGTGCCTCTCTTATGATTTTGACTCTTTCTCCTTATGGAATAAAAAGCTTACCAAGATGGGACAACAAGTTATCATGCAAATGATAATCCAGTTCCTCTATTTGGTTACCTTGACTCAATCTTGCATAAACATCCTGAAAGTCATTGTCTAATGCATATTACTCAATAGGAATTTCATGCAAAACAATATGATGCTTGAGTAAAGTAGATTCACTAATAATAGGCCTTGAAAGCATATCAAAAAATTTATTGTAGATACCTTTCTTATAACTTATCACAAAGTGGAATTGTTGAATAAAACCCATCCATCGGAAGTGCGTTGATTGCCAAAACTTAGATTATGATTACAAGTATTGCAATGGCTCATGATCATTGTGAATGATTGTTTCCTTAGCCATCAAGTAGTGTTTCCACTTTTTCACACTTTGCATCAATATATACAATTCTTTTTCATATGTAGGATAATTAATCATTACACCATTGAAAATTTATGAATGAAATTCTTGCAACATCAAAAAGAGCAAGCTTATTCACACGAAAAAGCTTCATTCAAAGCCATTGACGAAGTTTTAATCGAAGAATTAGTTATGCCCAACCTCGGGAGAATCTCACGCAGAATCGGGATTGTAAAGGGTTGTGTTAATGATAAGGGAAATACGAGCTAGGACTGACTCTCGGAGACTAAAGTTTCGCCAAAGTTTTCGCAGGGTGCATTGACAAATGTTTGACAAATCAATGGTGGAAAACTAAAATAGTAATGACAACTATACTGTGGAAAAAAGGAGTAGATGATGATAGGTGGCCAACTGATTAAAAAAAAAATCTTCTGTGTAATTATATTAAATTTACAATAAATATAAATCATAAATTAATACCATACATATGTATAATCTTCAAAATAATATTTCAGTATTGAAAAATAGTTTATATCGTTGAAGAATTTCCCTAACTAGGCCACTAAAGAATGCATGTAACTCATGGACGGAATCTTTTTAGCACTTTATAATTGTCATCTGCTGGCACACTTATAGCATGTTTCTATTCCAAAACAGAGTTGTTAATAGATTCACTCTTAATAGCATGTTTCTACTTCAAAACAGAGTTGTTAATAGATTCATTTTACATATAGATATTGCGATTCTGGATTCGACTTCAAACGGGTTGTAGTTTTAAAATTCCTTTATATATTTCCATTCATGAACCATGGACCGCCATTTGAAGATCCTGTTTCTATCCACTTAGGATGCGGAAACTACTAGAAAGTACACCCGACCGATCATGGATATTCCAGTTGATGTCTTAATTTTCAGCTAGATCTCAGCCAGAAGTTTAGGGCTTTCCCATAAACTTACAAATTAATTCTTTTCAATGGAGGCATGATAGAGGCTCCACTATTTTTATTTGGATCCACAATAATCTCTACTTCGCTGAGCATTTTAAGGGGCCCCCATATATATATATATATTGAAATATGTAATTCCAACTGCCCGCACGGGTCAGCGGTCAACGGAGAAAACCACGCGGTAAATCAAAACCAGCTGGTCTCATATCGCACTGCCTTTTGCATAAGGTTGTTTCCGTACGAGGGCGTTCCGATACTGACAACCTGACACCGCTGATGCTGGCCTGACATCAGCAAGAGACACTTTTCGGAAGGTATCTTTCACCCAGCTAACCCCTTCCGATATCGATTACATCCGTCGATCTACCTCCAGTTTTCACCGCCGTCGATTTAAGAAAGCTGCACGATGGGTTAAAGGACAGTGAAAAATGGTGTCCCGATATGCAACCTCCGCCGTTTGATTTATGCTGACTCTCTCCGCCGTCCATCTCAAGGAAAGTACACGGGCCCGTTGAAAATTAAATGCATCCCATACCTTATATTAAAAACTTTGCTATGTTTTTTGGGTAAAGTCTTAAATGTTTATTTACGGCGATAACACGGAGTATGGGCCGAAAACGTAAGTTTATTTTTTTATTTCTTTTTTATATATATTTTAATATAAGCGTTGACCCAATCCCTTTTGTTATGTAAAAAAAAACGCACGGGGATTAAATGTAATCATAATATGTTATGTGCGTGTAGTTTTTTTTGGTGGTGAAGTTTAGTTTTACAGCAGCAAGTAAAAACAGAGGGTCTGCAGCACCCGTAAAAACACAGAGTAATTTTGTATTACAGGGAAGGAACACACAGGAGTGTGTGAATATGTTTTGTTCTGGAATGTAAAAGAAAAATGCAGCAGCAGTGTAAAATCCTTTTTTGTTTTGTAATGTAAGATTGCACAGCAGTGCAGGAGGAGAAAGTAAATGAAACCAGTGGCTTGTTTTGTTCCAAATCCATGAGTTGTTTCACACAGGTGAAAAGGTAACTCTGTGAATATGTTTTGTTCTGGAATGTAAAAGAAAAATGCAGCAGCAGTGTAAAATCCTTTTTTGTTTTGTAATGTAAGATTGCACAGCAGTGCAGGAGGAGAAAGTAAATGAAACCAGTGGC
>APFE030021450.1:89617-114287 GCA_000404065.3 Pinus taeda
TAATTAACTCAAGGTGAATTAATTAATTATTTTACAAACAGCTGCTAAGATCAAATTCGAATTTTTACTTCTCTATTTCAGTTCAGGGACTAACTAAAATAGGAAGGTATCTCGAAATGCTATTTATAGCAGTATTAAATTTAGCACTTCTATATTTAGCATTTCTTGTTGCTATTTTCAACCCTCCCTCTCAACAAGAAAGGGATTATCAGTAACCCCAATCCTATCTCTATGGAAGTAAAACTTACATTTTAATAATGCCTTCGTCAAAATATCTACATCTTGTTCCTCGGTCAAAACATACATCAAAAACATGATCCTCTTGACCACACAGTCTAAAAGATGGTGATACGGGATATCAATGTGCTTGGACCTATCATGGAAAACTAGATTCTAAGAGAGTTTGATACAACTCTAATTATCGCAGTAGATCACAGTTGGATCCATCCTCTTACCAAACAATCCCACTAGAATCTTCCACATCCAAATGGCCTCACATGCAGCCTGACTAGCAGCCACGTATTCAACCTCTGTTGATTTAAGCGCAACTGATCTCTATTTCCTGCTGTACCAGGAAACTGCAGCTGAAACAAGGTTGAAGATTCCTCCAGAAGTGCTCTTCCAGTATGATCGACTCCCTACCCAATCTGCATCTGTGAAGCTCTAAATCTTCACTCCCTCTATCCATCTGTACCACAATCCGAACTGAGATGTGCATTTGAGGTATCTAAGCACATGCTTCGCTGCCTTCAAAAACATCTTGGTAGGTTGAACCATAGCCTGACTCATCTGGTTCACCGGAAAGCATAAGTCAGGTCGTGTGTTCACCAGATACATAAGTGAACCCACCAGCTGCCGATAAATAGTAGCAGCTACTACCTCACCTGAAGTAGCATCTTCCTTCCTCCAATTCCCAACTAGAGCAGTTTGCATGCGCTTGCACTTCTCTATGTGAAAGCACCTGAGTATCTTATTGGCATACTTTCCTTGAGACACAAATACTTCACCATCTTTCTGCCACACCTCCATGCCTAGAAAGTAGTGCATAAGACCCATGTCTTTTATTTCAAACTCTCTTGCAAGGTCCTCCTTGCAAAACTATATTAGCTAATCGTCACCTGCCAAAATCAAATCATCAACATAAAGAACAATGACCCATGGTTTACCTTCTACCTTGATGTGGCAAAGGTTCGCATCTGCTCCACTCTTGGTGAAGCCCAATCCAGTGAAATAGTTGTTGATCCTCGGGTACCAAGCACGGGGTGCTTGCTTCAGCCAATACAAATCCCTCTTGAGTTGGCACACATGTGACTCACAATTGAAGGTCTTGAAACCCTATGGCTACTCAAGGTACACCTCCTCCTCAATCTTCCCATTGAGGAATGATGTTTTCACATCCATCTAATGGATCTTCCAACCCATCTGAGCTAATAGTGCCAAAATCGATTTGATAGATGAATACCTTGCTACAGAAGAAAAGGTATCATTTCAGTCAATCCCCTCGACCTGTGAGAAATCACGGGCAACAAACCTTGCCTTATGTTTCTCAACACTGGCATCAACTGCCTGCTTTCCCTTGTAAAGCCATCTGAAACTCATCACTGACTTTCCTTGAGGTCTTGAGACAACATCCCACACACTGTTATGAATTATAGAGTTGTACTCATCTACCATTGCATCAACCCAGACTGGTTGTTGCATTGCCTCCTCAAATGAAGAAGGTTCGATATTTACTCACTTCCCAACCAGGGCCACGTACCCAGTGTACCACTCAGGCGACCTCCTCTATCTATGCTAAGAAGATGGTTGTCCCACATTCTCCCATGCATATAACATCTACTTGTTAGGTTCCCTTCAATGTTTCCGCCCATCTCTAGAAGTCTCAGCATGAGTGGATGTCTCCACTCTTAGATCCTTAGCATGTGGCTACTCCACATCAATTTGAGGCTCCTCCTCCATAGGAACAAAAATTTCCTCCTTTGCATTCAACTTGAGCTCCCTCTCAAGTGATAATCACATGGCTTTCTTCTCGTTGAACTTCAGATCCCTGCATACCACAGTACTCTGACTGGTAGGTAGGTACACCCTATAGTTGTGGGGTGTATCCATGTACCCCACAAGTATTACCAACTCAACTGTGGGATCTAGTTTCTTCCGGGCATATTTGTTCACATGACAGTAAATTGATCATCCAAAGATTCGGAAGTGACTGACATCTGGTCACTTCCTGGAAAAGGCCTCCATAGGTATCTTCATTCCTAGTATATGGTGCAGGCTTCTTTTCTACAAGTATACTGCTATATTACATGCCTCAGCCCACAAATGGAGTGGTAGGATTTGGTCATGCAACATCGCTCAAGCTGCTCCCACAATTGATCTGTTCTTCCTTTCGGCCATCCCAATTCTGCTGTGGGTTATGGGGTGCCGTCAACTCCCGTTTAATTTCTTTTGTAGTGCAGAAGTCCTTAAAATGTTGCGAGACATACTCTCCACCATTGTCACTATGTAAGGCTTTTATTTTCTTTCCAGATTCTTTCTCTGCTAAGTCTTTAAACTCACAAAACCTCAAGAAGGTCTGATCCTTCTTTTGCATAAAGTAGATTGAACGTCTACTAGAAAAATCATCAATAAAAATAACATAGTACCTTTGTTTAGAAGTTGAGGCTGTAGAGAATGGTCCACAAACATCTGAGTGAACTCACTCCAGGATTGCTCTAGCTCTATTGTCTCGATCTGGAAAGGAAGATTTTGCATACTTACCCAAGGTACAACCTTTGCATGTATTTGTCTACCCCAGTTTTCCCTTGGGTAGTCCGGTAGAAATTTGCTACATGATCTTCAGGGCTCCATGGTGCAAGTGGCCCAGTATTTTATGCCATAGCTTGCCAACATATTGGCTCTGCACCATCTCCGCTTTGGAACTCAATGTAGCATAGTTGTCTACCGACAGCATGTAGATATTCTTTACTTGAATCCCAATTCACTTTGTCTGTCCAATACTTATGTGCCTCAGGAATACCTTTCCTTTACTAAAGACTCATCATAGCCTTTATCTTCTAGAATAGAAATATATACAAGATTCTTCTTCAGATCTGGTACATACTTGACATCAGTTAGGGTGAGGGGAGCTCCATGCTCCCTCTGAAATACAACCATACCTTCACCTGAAACATGGTAGTTTCCATCATCGCCCATCTCGATCTGCATCTAGAGATCCTTCTCCTCCAAGGTATTGAAAAGATTCTTGTCACTTGACATGTCGAATGAAGCTCCATTGTCCAGGTACCACACACATCCCACCATGGATGAAACCATGTATGTGATAAGTGAGAAATCCAACGCAAACTGTGAGGCTAGTGCCTCACCATCAGATCCCTTCGAGAAACCATTGTTGGATTTCTTTTGTGGATGATTCGTAGCATAGTGGCCCACTTCATGACAATGAAAGAATCGCACTTTCGATTTGTCAAACTTCTTCCCACCATGGGAAGAACCTGATTTGGGATGTGACACCTTCCCTTTCCCTTTCCTTGCCTTACCCGCTAAGGCTAGATTTTCCTCATCATCTTGCTTTGATGAGGATCCATCTCTAGTGCTTCTTCTTATCTCTTCCTGCATCAGATCCGACCAAATTCATTCCTAATTTGGTATTTTTTCTCTTCCATTAACCGAGTCTTGGTAGTTATGCCAGCCCTTAGGAAGACGGAGGAGTGCAAGACTCACCATGTCATCGTCAACAGTCGTGATCCCTCTACTTCCAAGCTCATCCTTGCAGGTGGTGAGCTTGTTCATAGATGTAGAGATCATGTCGCCCTTTTCACAATTGATTTTCCAAAGCTTATCTTTCAGCACCAGCTTCCTCCGATCACTGCTATTTTGATATAGATTTTTCAATGTTTTCCACATTGAAAATGGTGTCTCCTTCCCATGGAGACTTGAGACTATGTGGTCTCGAATTCCCTCCAGAAGGATTCTCCTTGTTCTAGCCACACATTTCTTCCATTCTGCCAATTCTGTAGCATCAGCTGGCTTGGGGACTTCTTGATCAATGAAGTCCTTTAGACTGTTATCCTCTAATACTACTACCATGTGATCCTTCTAGGCTATATAATTCGAACTACCATCAAGAGCATATTCAAGTGTTAAACCGTTGAATGCCATTGGTGAAATTGAGATGTGATAAGAACTCGATTTCTATATTCAAGAACCTCAAAATTTGAGCTTCTCCTTTGTTGTATACTATTCTTTGCCTTGATCTCTTTTGCTCTGATACCATATAGAAATTCCCACTGTAGATCAACAAATTATGCAATATACTAAAACAAAATACAAGATCTACTTCTACAACAAAATTTGCGAAAGCTTAATCGAATATGAGCAAGATCAATGAGAACACATATAACAAAGAATAAGAAACCAATCACACATAACACAGAAGAAATAACCTGGGGAAAGCCTCAACCTAAAACCCCAATGTCTGTATTATCATACAAGTGGAAATATGTTCAAGTTAAAAAAAGAATCAACTCTCAAGCTATCCTAAACAATACAACTCATAGACTGTGTAAACAAGAGATATTCCTTTCCTCAACCCTCTAAGCCGCCTATTTCCTTGCGCAATTTTTCTTGGGATCTAGTGATGCCACATGTCTGAATTGGTCTCATCACACTCACAAAAACTGAGGAAGTAACTATGCAATCCTCAAGGAAAGAATTCCTTCTGCATGCAAGAGATATTCACAATGGAATATCCCTGCAACTGATAGTACACTGTCACATCATCTAATCTCAACTGGGTCTTTGTCTTAAATGACATGCATGAGTTATTTATGAGAGAATATTCAGTTATCTGAAGTGTAGCAGTTACATGCATGCATAAATTAACTAATTGAACTCACAATTAATTCAACAAATTGTTTGAATTAATCTAACTGGACTCGACTTAGTTAACTGAGCCAACTAATTACAACTCAATATTTCAACTCATCCTTATCTCTTTAACTGATGGATGAATTCCTTAATCAATGGAGAAACTGTTACATGTCCCCACATAGACTTCATGTGTGATTTTATACAACTAATTAACTCATGGTGAATTAATTAATTATTTTACAAACAATTTCTAAGATCAAATTTGAATTTTTACTTCTCTATTTTAGTTCAGGGACTAACTAAAATGGGAAGGTATCCCAAAATGCTATTTATAGCAGTACTAAATTTAGCACTTCTATATTTATCATTTCTTGTTGCTGTTTTCAACATCTTTGCGGCTTTGTTCAACTCCCTATAATCAACACAAATCCTCCACTTCCCATTTTTCTTGGGAACTAACAGTAAAGGAGAGACCCACTCACTATCTGAGATAGGGTAAATGAATCCTACATCTTGTGGTTTTTGTAGGTCTTCTTTGACTATGTCTTTGAGAGATGGATTCATCCTCGTTTGTGATTGCCTGACTGGCCTACAACATTCTTTGATGTATATGTGGCGAGTAGACATGGAGGGGTGTACTCCATTTCTTTATAACTCCAAGCGAAGGCTTCTAGGTTCTCTCTCAACATGTGGCATAGCTTTTCCTCTTCTAAAGCATAAAGAGATGGGTTAATGTTAAAAGTCTTCTCTGGGCCAAATTCTATGGTTTTGACACGGACTTGGTTGGAATTGGTGAAGCATAAGTCAATTGGATGATTGTTTTTGGTTTCCCTTACTTCTTCCTCTAATGGTAGTGAACTAGGAGTTGGACTTTGGAGTAGGTGTTCAATTAAAGCATCCTCACCTTGCTGTCCTCCTCCTATGATTTCTTCCAAAGTATAATGTTGGGCAGAATAAACCTCATCCTCTTCCTCCTGCTCCAACCATAAAGGTAAATCATGTTCTAAGGTAGGTTGAGCAGGAAGGTATAGGACTAATTGTTTGGACATATGTCTAGTCTCAAGGATGAGAGGGTAACCAGTAAGCTTAGCCTTAGGATTTAGAACTAGGAAATCTATAGGGTACTCCTAGGAGTTAATGGAGACTATCATATCCTCCACAATTCCCTCAGGGGTGACTGTGGAATGGTCTGCAAGTTGCAGAACTATTGTGGTATTCCTTAATGACCCTTGGAGGTTGAGCATGAGCATGGTGTCCTTGGTCATCACATTAATGGAAGCCCCAAGATCAATCAAAGTGTGTGGGACAATGGTGCCATTGATGTGCACATCTACCATAGGGCTTCCAAGGTCTAAATATTTTGGACATATTACCTAACCCAACATTAATTTAGACAACTTCCCAATGACACTGATGGTAGGGGAATCCCTTTTTCTTCTTCCTGGATGCTTGAAGCACTTCTCCTTTATCAACTTATTATAAATGGGAATATCTTTGATTGCTTGGAGGAGGATTTTTACACATAGATTCCTCAATTCTTTGAGAAGTTCAATTTCTTCTGGGGTAGGTTGGAGTGTTTAGGTTAATCTATTAGGAAAGGGTGCATTTACTTTAAGGTTTGTTTCCTCTTTTTCTTCCTCAACCTCCCTATGCGGAGAAGGAGGTTGGTTACCAGGGAGAATTTTCCCTGATCTTAGGTTGATCTCCTAGATTTCTACAACATAAGTTGGGTATGATGTCTCTCCACTGTATGCTCGTTGATCCTACCTATTGATTGGGTTCGGATTTGGCTGTGTAGGCATTTGGGGTTTCTTAGGTGGAGCACTGTGCAAGAGTTGAAGTTGGGCAGGTGGTGGAGGCAATAGGGACAAAACATTGTTGAATTTGGGCCTCCACCCCTGAGGTGGGGTATTCCACTGATGTTGTGGTTGACCATAAGTTTGAAATGACTAGTTGGCTGGCTAGGATTGATACTGAGATGCATAGGACCAAGGAGTGGGTGTAGACAAGGAAGGATGAGCATGGGGTCCTCAATAAGGTATAGCTGTGGTTTGGTTGGGGTTGTAATATGCATGGGATGGCCCTTGAATACCCTACTGGTATGGTCTAGGCCCAGAAGGTCTCCTTTGGTTGATGTAGCAAAGCTTCTCAGTGACCCCTTCAGCTCCTTGATATACAATTCTGAGTCTAGGTAAAGAAGGGCACTTGTCTGTGGAGTAGTTTTCTTCACAGGCTGAGCAAATATTAATACAATTCAATGGAAATTTGTCCCTAGGATGCCTATTGGGGAATCTAGGACAAAAGATGGCCAATGCTCTCTTCGATTCCTCTTACTTCCTTTTGATGTTCATGGTGTCCAATTGCAAGACAAGGGTTTTCATCATGTCACTTTTGAAATCTTCCAGCATATTTCCAATTTCACCCTTGATGGATAAGTTAGAGTATGATGTTCTAGCCATAGGTTGACTACCCCTAGAATGGTTTCTAAAGACAGTCTTAATATCCTCATAGAGTAATTAGTAGACATCTACTCCTGCTATCATATTTAGGGTATAAGATCTTCCCTTACTCCTCTAAGCAAGACCAGCTTTAGTGACTCAGGGTCAAGGGTGCACCTGGCCCTTTTGTAACTAAGCTGGAATCTTTCTTCATAGTCTTCTAGGGATTCATCCTAGCCTATGGTCATCCTGAAAACATCTTCTTTAGTGTCCTTTGAACTACAGTAGTCCCTATATTCGTTGTTAAAATTCTACTGCATCTGAGCCCAATTTGTGATGCTATCTCCAGGTAAACCCATGAAATAGTGTAATGCTGCATCATTAAGGGTAGATGGGAATAGTTTTAACTTTTTCTCATCATCTGTATAGTCATAGGTTTGGCATATAACATCAAATTCAAACAGAAAAGTGTCAAGGTCCTCTATGGTCGAGCCATGGAAATGAGGTAGAGCAGAGGGGCTTATATTCTTCATCTTGGTGTCCCCATTGGTTTCCCAGATGGGGAAGGAACTCTCAATTCTCTCTCTATCGCTCTTTTCATTTTGGTTTCCAGCCATTGGTTCAATAGGAATGGGTTCTTCCTCTTCTTTTTCTTCTCTAGGTTCGTCAAATAGGTAAGGTTGCTCACCTAAAGGGTCTTCCAATTCACCATCACTGAAGAAGAGAGAAGGTTGTCTATTGGATGCAGTGGGGGTTTTTGATACGAATTTCCCTGAAGTGTCCCTAATCTGAAAAGGCATGAAAGGAAATGTTTTTGGGTGGGTTTTTGTAAGATTTTGTTAAAGCTAGAAAGTTCTTGCAAAATGGAAACAAAAGTAGATAATGACAACTGAAATAAAGAAATAAGCTAGACTACTTTTGCAGAAATAAACTAATGGAAGAAAGTTGAAGACTAGAAGTAGAATAAAAGAAAGTTTGGAGACTAGAAATAGAAGAAAGCAGTAATTACTTCTACTTAGACACCTCTCCGGCAACGACACCAAAAAGTGATGAGCCTAGTATTGCAACAATAATTTTGCAAATCCAAGGGCTACCGACTTTACTTATCAACATGGGGTTCGTACAAACTTGGAGGTGACAGTGCTATATGCACAAGTAAAAGTGAAGATACTTCATGTTGTCACTACTCATCTGGAAAGAGACCTGAGGGGTTCAAAGCCAGACTTCTATAGGGTCAGAAGAAGCTTGACTTTGATGGAAGAAGAGAAAATCTATCCTAAGGGATATCTACTCTATTGCAGTAGTGAATAAATCAACAAGTAATACTAAATCACACCATACCCTAGCTAACTAGTTAAACAGCTATGCCTAAACATAATTTCTAAATCAACACTAACATAATGCTAATTATCTAAGTTGCAGAAGTAAAGAGCATAAAAACTAGACTAAGGTGTAAGCAAAGAAACTTAGGCTAAATTGGGTTTCAAGCAGAAAAAGCAATCGGAGGTCAAAATCAATGGAAAGTGGTCGAAAGGGTGCAGTAGCACATAGGGACCATTGGATCAATCAATGAAAAAAGATGGACAATCAAGATCTTATCGTGAGGCTTTAGTGAATAAATGGACAAACAGGGTTGATCTATAGGATCAACGACGAAGATTGTATCATGAGGAGTTAAGTGAGTGGATCGAAGAATCAAGGCAACAAAGAAGATGAATGACAAATATTGTGTCGCGAGGGATTAGGTGAATGGATGGACGAACAAGGTTAACAGGAGATGTAATCGCGTGGGTGAAGTTAAGAGATGGACAGATGAGGCTAACAAGAGCGATGAACGGTTGAGATATTATCGCATGGGTGAAGTCAAGAGATGGATGGTGGAGATCATATCATGGGGAAAAGAAATGTGTGGAAATGAGGGAGCAGGTTTCTAAGGCAATAAGTAGTTTCTCATGCGTGCTTCAGGCTATAAGCAGTTTTTGGAAATTTCACACAGTTAGCCTTACTGTGCGACACGTAGCACGAGAAAACCACTTTTCTCGCATGCTCTCGGGCGGATAACATTCGTGTACTAATCCGTGCGAGATTGCGTGATAGCCGTTAGATCATGCAGGGTTGATCGATGATGGATATCAACCAAGATAGTTGGCGACTGGGTTTAGCGATAGTCGACAAATCAGGCAAGGAATATCGACGGTGGGCATTTAAAGTGCCTAAAGGTGTGGAGCTGATGCGATGTCCATCGGATCAGGCGAGGCAGATTGATGGTGGGGACTTAAAGTTCATAAAGTGAGTGGTGGACTCCACACCAGGCAATAATTGGAGAAAATCGTGAATTAGATGGTGATTGGGAAGGTTTGTTGGTGATCGGATGGCAATGAAGTGATGAATGAGGAACATGCTGGAGGCAGTTTCAAATGAAAATGATAGAGAGAACTATTGTGGGTAAATAAACAACTCCTTTAAATAGCAAAATCCATAGCCCATGCGAGAACTAGAGACCTGTGTTTTTGGGGCTACTAAAGGGTCTTTGCCTCAAGTCATGGTCCCAAAGGGAGAAGATGAGGCTGAGACACCTACGCACAACCTAATAGTAATTGTTTCCTCTAACTAACATATGAATTAAAAAAACACAAATGGAAGTAAACTTAAATCCAATGCAACTATGGAAGCAAATGTGCATGAATAGGAAGCTATTCAAACAAATGGATAGAACCAAAAAGCCAATTAAACAAATGAATCATAACCAGAAAACTACTTGAGCAAATGAATCAGCAAACCATGGAACTACTTAAGCAAATAAACAAAACAAAACTCTTATTCTAGTAGATATGCACAATGAAGATGAGCTTTGGTTGCATGGGTCAGGCCCTAACCCAAGAGATTAAGCCCTTGGAGTTAACTTAGAGTTGGCTTAAACAGAACTCATTATTATTAGAAAAACCATGGATTACAGAGCAAATTGTCACAAGTCTTTGTAGCTCAGAAATAAAACTGAGTTTTACAATAGAAGTCTAAATCCTACTAAGGTCCTAAGCCTCTTTGTTTATACATCTGAAGTCTCTAACGTCTTCCTTCCCATTAGGTAGGCTTGGCTCCTCACTCAAGATAAATTGGTTTCTGTCCCTTTCACTTGCTCGGCTTTCTTCTAGCCTTCAAAGTGATGGTTGTTTGCACTCCGAGTTGATGGAGGAATATTCGACTGGAGTGGTAGCAAATGAGGAGGATTTACCTCCTATAATTATTGTCCCTTGTCCCCTTCTAGTTCTTACCAAGGTCTTTGCCATAGTTCATTGCTTTTATCCTTTATACCTGCATTTCTCCTTGATTTTATCTTTTATTCCTACATTACATACACATTAGACCACGAAGCCAAATATCAAACTGTAACTCATTTCATAAGAAAAATATAGTCTAAAGTATGTAATAAGTTATGAGAATAATTGGTTTAACTAATATAGGAGGTGAATTAAGGAAAATTAAGGCCCATATAATTACTCAATGATGACACTCATCAACCATATGTCTAGTAGATGGGGAGAAAATTCTCGATTTCCACCTCCACGACGCATTGTTATGCTACCTGGGCCACATTTGTGTTTCTTTCAAGTGAGCATGCCAAACTGATTTGTGAGGTGTACTATAGTCAGATCGTAGGACACTTTGGGGTGGAGAAAACTGTGGTTGTACTAAAAAGGTACTTCTGTTGGCCCAAACTTGGACTGGATGTTGGGAAATATATGAGATCATGTACTTCTTGCACCATCGCCAAGCCATCCATCAAGAAGCATGGCGTGTACACTCCTTTGCCTACTCCCAGCTAGCCGGGGGAATCCATTTCCATGGAATATATTTCTGGCATCCCTTCTACCAAACATGGTAATGACTATGTATTTGTGGCTGTGGACAATTGTTCTAAGATGGCTATATTGGAAGCCTCCAAGAAGAGTATCATAACAAAGGACACTGCCAAACTCTTCTCTGAATGAGTATGAGTACATTTTGGGATCTCGCAGACCCTTATATCAGATCAGGATAGCATGTTCCTGAGCACATTTTGGTCAAGCCTCTCGACACTATTGGACACCAAGGTCACCAAGTCAACTGCCTTCCATCCCCAGACTGATGGCGAGAAAAAGGTTGTCAATAGGATGATAGTGCACATAATTTCCATGTACAACTCTAACCATCCCCGAACCTGGGATGAGAGTCTTCCATATCTACATCAAAATTATAATAAAGCTCTCCATAGCTCGATTATTTGTAATCACTTTCAAGTCGGTCTGGGATTTCAACCATAGCGTCTGATTGATGTTGCCATGCCTCAGGCGACTACGCAAACAAAATCCACACATGTATCATCTGAGGCGCATAAAGTGACCAGATTTATTGAATGCATCCAACACATGCACTAGCAGGTTCATGACATCTTGGAGAAGTCAAATTCTGAGTACAAACATTGACATGATCAACATATGGTGCTACACAAGTTTCACGTGGGCGACATAGTTTCGTTGCATTTTCAAAATGAACACCTTACCAGAGCCCATAAAAATCTTCAACCACTGTGGAATGGTCCTTGTACCATTACCAAGGTTATGGGAGGGAATGCTTTTGAGCTTAACATTCCCCCACTCCTTGGTTTGCACCCAGTGTTCAATGTGGACCGCCTTCGACCATAATTCCCGCCATTACTGGACACGTCATACATTGAGAGAACAACTCACACCAACAAAGTTAAACCCAGACTGGATGGAGTAGACCACAATTGATATGATTATGGACACACAGATCAAGAATACTCACTAGCAGAAGATCCAACTATACCGAGTTGTCAAAGCTAGATAACTCTTGCACCAAGGCAAGTGGCTCACTAGGGATGAGGTTCAATAGAAATTTCCTCACATCATGGTGGCTTTGCATGCAATGGGGACCATTGCTTCCTAAGTAGGGAGGAATAATCTAGGTGGATATTGGTGTCCACCCACCTATCCCACCTAGACCTCTAGTTAGTTTCATTTCTTTCCTTGATTATTTCATCATTTACTATTTTTAGCATTTTTTTGGGTGGTGAACTTCCAAATCTGCTTTGACCCCCTAAACTGTGTTTTTTTTGAGTTCCACAATAGGCCCATATCCCTAGGAAAGGACCGATGGTAAAACATGTAGTACTTAGAGAGACCTTTCCAACAAGGTATCGTACGCGCCAAACGGAGGTAATATTACAAGTTATCACATGGGGAAGTTGGCTTCCCTACTAACCCCAAATGTGCCCACACATTCTGGGCTTTACATCTCTTTGGGTTAGGGTTTTGGTTGTTTAGCATTTTCTCATGTTTTCTAATAATAAATAGGTCCTTGAGCCTCATTGTAACATAGTTTAGAGGCATGTAGCCACCACATCTTTTCTAAGAGATAAGCTAACATCGCCCGAGCTAGTATTATTTCCTTTATGTTTGTAAGCATATTTCATTATTTGATATTACTAAAATGAAGTGTTATTTCTGTTGCATCTTTGTGTTTATGGTTATATATTTAATTTGTTTCTTTCCTGTTTAAATTTTGATCACATAACCACTACGTATTCTAGACCGTAGATTAGTCACTCTTAAAAATAGAGATGTAGTGTAGCTAAAGGTTCAACAAAAAAAGTTCAGCCTTGAGGAAGCAACATGGGAGTTGGAGGATGGTTTTAAAGAAGCATATCCTTCTTTGTCTAGATGAAAGGCTAGAGTGTATTTACAGAAAGACATTGGTTTAGACATTAGGGCAGTGTCAAATTCAAGTAGGGGAGACTGAAATATCCCTTGGCTAGATCACTTTTGTAATTAAATGTGCATATGTGTGTTTTTGGTTAAGTATTATCCTTTGAAATATAATTAAACATTTTAATTATTAGTAATTTATTACTGATAATAACTAATTGTAAACATGTCATTAAGATGTTTTATTTTTGCGAAAAAAGAAAAATGTGGAAACTAATTGTTGAGAATAGATGGATGATAGAGATAAGGCTACAAATTGTTGTGGAATAGTTATTGCCGATAAATGAGTCCTAGGCATCTAATTTGGACGATTGGATTTAATTGAGAAATTATGATATTGGCCAATTAACTATTTCCTAGAAGAGAAGGACTTGTCTTCAAAAGTAGGAAATATGAGATCATTAATGAGAAGATAACTACCTTCCACTTGTTGATGAAGTGGATGCAGTTATTAACCACCAAAGAGTGGTAAATGGAATGGAGAATATTTTCTGTTTTTTTACCTCCTTTTGCCTCATTTAGAGAACAGCGAGAGAGAGAGAGAGGTAAGTAGTATAAGAATAGAAGAAAAATTGCAGTCACGGTATGCTGAAGGGACATGATTGTTTGCGATGCCAAGATTGGGAGGAGCCAAGTAATTGACTATTAATTTTATAGAAAAGATATTTCTCTCAAGTGAGTATATCTAACTACAATATGTAAGTACTTGTCAAATAAAAGAATTGTTTATGTGTTATTTCTAAATTTTTAAGTAGAGGAAAAGGAAAAATTAAATTTATTATTTATACGATTCATTTATTAATTTTTCATCGAAATTAGTAAAAATTAAATTATATAGGAAAAGAGATGCGATCAAGTTTTTATTTTTATGAAAAACATGTACACTAAACTAGAGGAAAAATATTTTGTACTGTGAATATTTATAGAGGAGAATTTTTTGTTCTTGAAATTATTTAGAAAACAGAAATTATCGAACATAAAGAAAATATGGATTGCAAATATGGGTATGATTATATAATTATTTCTAAATACTGAACTAAGTATAGTTTTCAATGGAGAAGTTCTTATATTATACTTATTTTAATTATATGAAGAATAACTTTTAACACACACATATATCTTAGATTAATTTATTTTGCCTACGGAGCACATTTTCTCAGAAAATAGCTCCAAGGGTTAGTTCAGTTGATTGAGTTATCGTTTCTAAGTATCTTCCAAGTGGTGAGGTCACAGGGTCAAATCTCCTAGACACCCTTGGGCTTAGGCCTTGCTTGTTTGGCCGACGGGCATATCCCTTCAGGTTGATCTGTCTAGATTTTCCCATGGATGTAGCAGCCACCAATTATTCGTGAACCACCTTAAAAAAACTTTTCCCGAAAAATCATATAGAAAAATTGTAGTGATTAAACTATATTGTAATATATATACATGTTTTATATGTAAACAATGATGAATGAAAGGAAAAAAAGTGACATACAAACATTCTTCTTGAAAGGAGAGTAAAGATAAAATATAAAATCATTATGTTAATTTTAACAAAATTGAAAATAAAACTCAATTCGTTTTTGGAAATGGAATGATTTAAGAGAAATCCATTCAAGAAATGAAAACATGGGAACACATAGGTGTAAAATAGTACTATAATAATTACTGAAAATAATATATACCAAAACTCTTATAAGCTTTGCAATTTCAAAGTGGAAAGTTTGAATAAAATAAGAGGTATTTTAATGTGGAAAGACTGAACTAGAACAACAAGATATGAGAATTATATATTCATATAAAATTTAGTGTTTTGTTAAAAAACAAGGTCAATATCCTATTAAACATAATTAAGTTCCAAATGGACTATATGCCTCGTAAGGCCTTAATGAAAAATAATTAAAAAAAAAAAAAAAAACTGGAAAGACTTACAGTCTAATAAATTATCTTCATATAGAGAAACGTAGTGTCCATGAGACCAAAAGTTCAATTAAATCTAACCCAGTGATAAGAGAATGTAAGTCAAGAAAGAGCAACATCAATTTCAGAATAATTATGTGAAATGATGCAGCAAAGTTCAAACTCGTGCCTTTAGCCATTCAATAAAAGAATAGCAGAAGGGAGTGAAGAATATAAACCCTGACATAGAGCTTGTAGATTAAGGTGACAAAATAAAAAATAATAATTTTCAATTTAGAATGAAAAAACTCAAATGAATTCATATATATATTCGTGCATTTGATATCGTTTCCCCAATTATAACTACAAACAAGCAATTTCATTATAGAAGCAATGAATATATGAATGACTTAAGAGGTTTTTGTTACGACTCGAGATTAAGTGATATTAAATGTAAAAGTAAAAGAAAAGTATGAGAAATATCACTTGATGCCATCACCTATAACCGAACCCTAGTTGATCCAAAGAAATTACATTTCAGGAAAAAAGTCTCATGCAATAATTTTAAAGAGAAAGACGGAGATGGCCTTTTAGTTACCCTACAAATATAACCAGTGAGAACGTTAAAACATGTAAAATGACACAAATTATGACCATAGGTAAAACAATATAAGTGAAAATATTTTGACATCGATTACCTTAACGATAGTTGTTGCAAATTTGATTAAAGCCATCCCACTCAGCCGACAAGAAACTCATAGTAAAAGTTTACATACTAACTTGTGTATGAGTGATTTGTGTGAGAATTCGCTAAAGATAAATTAACATTGAAAACCCCATATGCAGGGTGAAGAAAGAAGTGGAATGAAAACAATAAATGAATATCGTTTGAAAAATATGTTGTAGTCATGAAGTCTTTATAAAACCCTAAGCTAAGACACACCATTGATATGATTCAATTACATAGGCACAGTTTATTTAGTAGGTTAGGTGAATATCCATGGAAACACTAAAGAGAAACACATATATTGCTGTGAAAGTACAATGGTAAATGACCTTTGTATTGATGTATTAGCTATAGGGATTTGGGATCAAAGATCTGTGTAATATAAACACTGTCGATTCTACCGAAGCTACATAATAGGCATTGATTTGGTAGATATTAAATTGACGTGTAAACACAAATGATCCATTGTGTAAATATATAGAAGTCACTAGAGAAACATACCTATATGTATAATGAGTTCATACATTGTGCAATGTAAATTAACTCTGGACAGGTTGTAAACATTATACCACATCAAATTACAAAATTCAACACCGTGCCAATTTAAAGATGGTACATCACATAGAGAAACGAAGATTCATATGTATATAGACTATGTCGAATCTATAGACTCATATGGGTGTTGTAAATGACGACTATGATGTAAGTAATATAAATCTCAATACATAATAATATGTGTAACATTAAGTAGGGTTTATAACTTATGAACAAGTTCAGAATACACCTAAGTGTCAAATTATATGTCAATCATAGTCGATGAGACATTGTTTGGCCCCTATAATAATAGTGTATTCCCTCATTGTTATTGTCAGTGTACCCCCTTATTGTATTGTTGTGCCCCATGTAATCCCCATATTGTTATTGTTATTCTCCATAGTGTTATTGTTGTGCCCTTACATTATTATTTTTATGTTGACTCTGATTATATTGTGAACCCTTAGACTCTTATATATAGAAAGGAGGTATTGTCATTAGAATAATCCAATAATTGTTCATTTATGTAACGAAAAGGAAGTTTCCCCTTCAAAGAGGTTGATTTTGAAGTCATTGATCTATCTTTTCTTCTATTTTGTGAGCTGATTACATAACTTTTGGTATCAGAGCTTTAGATTCTAGGGTCTCTCTACTCCAAACAGGTCATCGTGGAATATCCACTATAAATTTTTTCTATGAAGTTTCCGAAGCTGAAAAAGAAACCCATTTGGGATGAATGCATGTTGAACCTTGGGTTTGAATTTTAGATCATGTCCCACTATATTTCCAGAGATAAGATCGAAGGGCGTTACGGTTTTTGCAGGATCACAAATTACATCCCGAACAGGTGACCTTGGGAAATTTCCATAACATTCTCTCTGAGTATCATATTGAAATTTCGTATGAAGTTATAGAAATCAGATGGACTGTGGTTTTCCATATATTGTTTTTAGGTCCAAAAGTTCAAACAATGACACATGGCATTTCGTATAAGTTCGCTCTATTGAACGAGTCTATAATCAGGTCATCATGGGAGATTTGGCCTCACTTTGTCTTGAGGACTCCAATCTTGATCAGACTTGTGGGTTCGGAAATCTGACTCGGAGGGATACCACATGATGTAATTTCACACCTTTGATATTCATCATTACATAGATACAATAAATTCAATATCTAGCTCCTACGAAGCAAAAAAAAGGTGTGTAATCTTTTCTAAAATTTGCATAAGATTGGTTTTAAAACTTAGTTTGAAGTGATTCAAAGGGCACAATGAAGCATAATTATCATTAATTGATGCCCCAAAGAAATAAAATGGAAACACCTAGTAAGAAACCACAAGTTCCACTATGAAACATGAAAAAGAGGAAGAAATGCAACATGATATATCAAAATTGCAAGACCAAATGCAACAAATTTCACTCTCGCAAAAAGTAACAAAAAATGAATTGGAAGCCTTCATGAATGTTAAGATATATGGTATAAAAAAGGACATGTTAGTTTTGAATGATCATTTAAAATCACAAATGGAAGCAATGATGAATGTCAAGATAGAAGGATTAATAGAAGGTTTGGCGAAGTTGCTAGAAGAATGGAATCCCATTGGTGACAAGCCAATCCATGAAAACCATGATGAAGAGAAAAGAAATATCAATCATGATTTTAGAGATTCCCATGTTGGGTTTAAGAACCACCACATTCCAAAAATGTCTATGAGGAAGTTTGATGTCTAGGATCCAATAACTTGGATAGTATAGAGGGAGCAATATTTTGATCTACATGAGGTGCAAACCTCACAAAAGGTACGTATTGCATCTTTATACATTTATATGGTATAGATTCCTTTATTCTCATAAACCACTTGTCACCTGGTCAATTTGTATAGAGGAAATGATATCACAATATGAAGATAGAAATAGCAACACTTTCTTTACCCAATTGATAAATCTAAAAAAGAAGGGTTCAATGGCGGAGCACATTGAATATTTCCAAAAAATGAATATTAGGGACTTTAAAAGATAACATCCAACATGAGGTTCACCTTTGGGAACCTGATTCATTAGAGAAGGTATTTAGGGTGGCAAGAAAAGTTGAAAGCAAGATTTTGGCAACAAGGAAGTCTACCACTCACAACTATAAAGATGGAAGTGTTCTTGGTCCTAGTACTCCACAACCTACAAGGTTTATGCCACAATAATTGGAGGAAAAAGAGCAAAAGGGATTTGTTACAATTGTGATAGAAAATAAACTAAAGGTCATAAGTGTGCTGAGAAGAAATTATTCTACGTAGATTTGGAAGAGGAGGAAGAAAAGGAACAAGAAACATCAAAGGAGGAGGATATATGATAGGAGGAAACCTCACAAAAAGAAGAAATGAATCCTACCATATCTTGTAATGCATTGGTGGGAATTAACATGCCTCAAACTATCAAGATAGAAGGGCATATTAAGAAGAAAAAGGTCATAATTTTGATTGATTCAGGTAGTACTCATAATTTTATTCATTGTAAGATAACCATGGAATTGAATTTCTTCGTATATCTAGCACCAGAGTGTTAACTGATGATTGCAAATGGAGGAACCATAAATTGCTTTGGAAAGAGCCATAATATCAAGCTATCCATGGGAGAATACGTATTGAATATTTCAAGGCTTTCCATTCCAATGTGGGGTGTTGATGTTGTATTAGGAGTCCAATGCTTACAATAGCTTTTAATTTTCAAGAACTTTTCTTGAATTTTTTTGGGAAGGAAAGGATGTTGAATTAGGAAGTATCACAGGGAAACCATGAAACATAATCAGCTCTAATAGCATGACCAAGCTTCTAAAGAAATAACAACGGGGCATAATTGCACAATTATGTTCACTAGAGGTTCAAACAATGAAATCAATCGTTTCTCCAGATCTCCAAAAAGTCTTGGGCAATCATTCCAAGTTATTTGAGACTCCCAAAGGCCTCCCACCTAATCATGATTATGATCATTCCATTCATTTCATTCTTGGAAGTGTTCCTCCAAATGTCAGGCCTTACACATATCCCTATTCCCAAAAAACTGAAATTGAAGATATGGTTGCAGAAATGCTAGACGTTGGTATAATTCAACCTAGTCAAAGTTATTTCTCTGCTCCAGTAGTATTGGTGCATAAGACGAATGGATCATGGTGCATGTGTTCGTATTATAGGGAGTTCAACAAGCTCACTATTAAATATAAATTTTCCATTCCTGTCATTGATGAATTATTGGATGAATTACATGGAGCAATTTACTTCACCAAGTTGGATCTTCATTCATGATACCATAAAATAAAAATGAAGACCAAATACATTCTGAAAACAACATTTAGAACTCATGAAGGCCATTATGAATATTTTGCTCGTGCCTTTTGGACTTACCAATGAACCTTCTACGTTTCAAAGTTTAATGAATTCCATTTTCAAACCATTCCTTAGAAAAATTGTGTTAGTATTTTTTGATGATATACTAATCTACAACAAGTCTTGGAAGGATCATGTTCAATATGTTGACACGGTGTTCAAACCATTGGAGGAGAAACAATTATATGAAAAAACATCCAAATGTTTCTTTGGAGTACAAGAGGTGGAATATCTAGGTCATATTGTATCTAATGAGGGTGTTAAGGTAGACCCTAACAAAATTAAAGCTATTAAGTAATGGAAAACCCCCACATCCATAAATTATCTGCAAGGATTTCTCAGGTTGACATGGTATTACCACAAGTTTGTTAAGAATTATGGGAGAATAGTTGTACCTCTAGCAACAATATTGAAGAAATATGCATTTTCTTGGACTCCATAAGCAACTAAGGCCTTTGAACATCTTTAAGAGGTAATGTGTCAAGCACCAATCTTAGTTACACCAAACTTAACAAAAAAAATTATTGTGGAGTGTGATGCCTCGTGAAATGGAATTAGTCATGACTTGATGCAAGAAGGAAGACCCATTTCTTTTGAAAGTCATTCAATTAGAGGAAAGTATTTACACAAATCTATTTATGAGAAGGAAATGTAGGCAATAGAACATGCACTTAAGAAATTGCTACCTTACCTAATAGATGTAGAAATTCTACAAATTATCTAGAAATCCACCTTTAAGACCATGTAGAAAATTTGACTGTAGATTAACCTGATAATGCAATATACCAAAGCAAACTACTATAATATACTTTTACTATCAATTTGCGGAAGCTTAAAGATCGAGTTGAATCAGAGCTGAACACATATAACCAGAAGAAGAAGAATCAATGCACAAGACACATGAAAATACTTTGGGGAAAGCCTCAGCTAAAAACCCCACTATTTGTATTATCATACAAAGTGGAAATACATAGATATTATACAAAGCCTTAGCTCTCATAGCTAGTCATATCTCAGTACAATCCTCTGAGCTGCTTGCAGGCAATCAAAGCTTCTGACAAGCATTCTCCTCTACCCTCCAAGCTCCTATTTCCTTGCGATGTTCCTAGTCGATGATTCTCACCTCACCAAGTGGAATGCTGCTCTAACACACTACTAGAACTCCATAATGCCCAATAAACTTTGCCTTGATTGCATGCATGAGTTTCCTTTATAGTAAAACACATGCAACTAATAGTATAATTTCATTCACATTTAGCTCAACTGGGTATTTCTGAGAATAGACATGCATGATTTTCTAATAAGGGAATCTTTAGTTATCTGCAGTACACTAGTTGAGTGCATGCATGCATCAACTGACTGATAACTCACAATTAGTTCCTCAAACAGTTTGGAACTAATTTAACTAGACTTAACTCAGTAAACTGAGCTAACTAATTACAACTCAAATATAACTCAATCTTATCTCCTTATTTAAGGGATAATCTCCTTATTTTAAGGGATAAATGTTGCATGACTTCAGAAAGACTTCTAACTTGAATTTCTCCAACTAATTAATCCATAATGAATTAATTAATTATTTCCAAGGAGTTGGTGAGATTAAATTCGATTTTAATTCACAATTTTAATTCAAGGACAAATTAAAATTGGAATGTCTAGATTCTATTTTTATCATTTCTTGTTGCTATTTTCAACACTCCCTCTCAAAAAGAAAGGAATTCAACTTGATCCCGATTGTGAACCTTTGGAATGTTATGCACACAATGCTTCTCTCTAGTGTTTTTGATCCAGTAACTGTAGAAACAAAAAAAACATCTAACTTGAATCAGTATGATGCATTTGTCATGAAAGTCTCTAACTGCTATTGCCTTTGTCAACTAAAAACTTTGTGCTTCGGCTGACTCTGCCTTTCTACACTGTTGTCAATCCTTCTCTGTGCTCTTCGGTATTTGACTGCTCTAGCCTCTATCACTTTGATCTCTGACTGCATCAATCCCATTGATTCCTCCTCCTACTATGTACTTTGGGCTCCCGTAGCAAGGTACGATCCATGAGATAAAACTTCTCAATGGACCTTCCCCAATTTCAACGTTCTTGGGACTATCACTTCACATCGCCCCACCTCAAACCTGGAGGTATGGCTGCATGTGATCCCTCTGCCCACTTAGATTGAAATTCCCCCCTAATGGAGGTATCTGCATGAGTATTTATCTTCACTCCGTGTCCTCTTTGCTTCTCCAATTGCATCTCCTCCAAAATTGTCTGAGACTTCTTCTCGAGCTGCATGTTTAGAGGTAATTTACTCTCCCTCTCAACCACCAAGTCTTTAACATTTTCCTTGCTCCCCAAGGCTTTGCATGCATCTTGAAACTCAAGATCATATAGGTTCTTAACTCGTGAACTGATCTGTTTCACCTGTCTCGTGGTGACGTGTCTAAGGAAAACCTTTCCCTTACTAAAAAAACACATCCTAGCGACGGTCCTCCAATACCGCGACTGATACCAAGTTCTTATTTAGTCTAGGCACATACTTCACATCTATCAAGGTGATATAAGCTCCATGCTCCCTTTGAAAAGAAACCATGCCCACTCCTGAAACACTATGCCTTTCGTTGTCACCCATCTCTATGTGCATCTTGAGCTCCTTCTCCTCCAAGGTACTGAATAAATTTTTATCACCGGTCATGTGGAATGAGGCGCCACTATCAAGATACCAACCAAAACCCATCATCGATTGCACCATGCATGCAGTGAGGGTAAACTCCATTTCGAGCTTAGAGGCCAATGTCTCACCTTCTGATCCTTTCGAGGATCCCTTCATGGACTTCTTCGACGGGCAATTAGTCAAATAATGTCCCATCTTAATTAAAGTATGATATCAATTCGACTTGCACCTGCAACCTCGAACTTCAAAATTTGAATTATCTTCTATGTATAATGCTCATAGGTTTGATAAAATTAACTCTGATACCATGTAGAAATTTTGCAAATTCTCTAAAAATCTACCTCTAAGACCATGTAGAAAATATGACTGTAGATTAACCCAATAATGCAATATACCAAAGAAAAATACTATAATATACTTCCAGTACCAATTTGCGGAAGCTTAAAGATCAAGCTGAATGTGTTGGGTCCCTATAATATTAGTGATTACCCCATTACTATTGTATTTGTACCCGTTATTAATATTGTTGTGCCCCTATTATCCCCATATATTTATTACTGTGCTACATAGAATCCCTCTATTGCTATTTTTGTGGCATTATATTATTATTGTTAGGTCGACTAGGTTATATTGTGACTCCTTACACTCCTATATATAGAAAGGAGGTTTGTCATTTGTATCATCCAAGAATTGTTCATTTATGTAATGTAAAGGAGGTTTCCCCCTCGAAGAGGTTGAATTCTAAGGCGTTGATCTATCTTTTCTATCTTTCCTTGAGCTGGTTTCATAACATTTGGTACGAGAGCTTTGGATTCTAGGGTTTCGTTGCTCCAAACAGGTCATCATGGAATTTTTTCTATAACTTTTTTTTCTGCGATGTTTCAGAAGCTAACAAAAAAACCCATTTGAGAAGACATTGCGTTGAAGCTTTGGTACGAATTTCAGATCTTTTCGTGCTATATTTGCAGAGATATGATTTGAGGAAGTTGGTCTTTTTGCAGACTCCTGAATTACATTCCAAATAGGTGACCTGGGGAAAATCGTCATATCTTTCTCTCTGAGCATCAGATTGAAATTTCGTAAGAAGTTATAGAAAGAGGATGGATTTTAGTTTCCTGTATATATTTCACAGAGCCAAAGGTCAAAACAGTGACTTGCGGAACGTCGTACAATTTCTCTCTACTAAACTAGTCTATAATCAGGTCACTGTGGGAGATTTCACATAACGCTTCCTTGGAGAATCCAATTTGGATTAGACTGGTGGCGTTGGAAAGAGGACATAGAGGGATACTGTAGGTCACAATTTCAGAACGTGATGATTTAAATGTACAGAGATACATCAGAGGCAATATCGAGCTCATACAAAGTGAAAAAAGGTGTGTATATTCTTTTAAATTTTTTCTTAAGATTGGTTTGAAATTTATTTTGAAGGAATTCAAAGGGCATAGTAGAGAATTATTATCGGTAACTGATGCCCTGAGGAAAGAAAATGCAAACACCTAGTAAGGAACCTGAAAGCTCTAGCATGACTCATGAAGAAGAGGAAGAAATGCAACATGATATATCAAAATTACAAGACCAAGTGCAACAACTGTCCCTTGCACAAGAAGGAACAAAATCTAAGATGGATGGTTTAAAGAAAGATGTAGAAGCCATGATGGATGATTTAAAGAAAGGTCTAGAAGCTAAGATGGACTATTTAAAGAAAGGCGTAGAAGCCAAGATGATTGACATGGAAGCTAAGATGGATGATTTGAAGATAGATTTGAATACCAACATGGAAGATTTGAAGACATGCATGGAAGATTTGAAGACAAATTTGAAGACATATTTAACAAAGTTTCTACAAGAAATGCTTACTAATGGTGAAAGGATAGTAAAGGAAACTCATGATGAGAATAAAATAAATGTTAATCATGATTTCATAGACTCTAACGTTGGATCGAAGACCCACCATATTCCAAAAATCGATATGAGGAAGTTAGATGGCAAGGATCCCGCAACATGGATATTACAGATGGAGAAATTTTTCAATCTCAATAATGTGCAAAACACACAAAAGGTATGTATTTCAACTTTATATTTGGAACCAAATCATTTTTTATGGTATCAATGGCTTTGCTCTCGTAAACAATTTATTACTTGGGAAATTTTTTGCGGAAGAATTGATAGCACATTATGAGGATACAAAAAGCAACACTTTCTTTAGCCAGTTGATAAGTATCAAAGAAAAGGGTTCAATAATGGAGCACATTGAGGAGTTCCAAAAATTGAACATAAGGGTAAAAAATATTCCAGAGGATCATAGGATTGATGTGTTCATAGGGTCTTTAAAGGATAATATCCAACATGATGTTTGCCTTCGGGAACCTGATTCATTAGAGAAGGCATTCAAGTTAGCAAGAAAAATGGAAA
>APFE030021456.1:0-21404 GCA_000404065.3 Pinus taeda
TCTATTAAGTTGGTTATAACCTTATTCACCATTTTTAGCCTCCAAGGTAACTTCCAGATTGAAGATTTGATTTTTAAATCTGCCAACTCAGAAATTTGCTGGTTTAAGGAGTGAAAGTTTTGCGGTTAAGATTCTGAGCAAATGAAGATGAATCTAGAAAATCCGGAACATGGGTTTTGTCTAGAACGGGCCCAGTTAACTTCTCAAAGAACGGTTTGTCCAAATTCGACTTGTATGGAGAGAAACGTAGGGTTCTTTGAGAACGATTTTCTCAGATTTGCAGTTGCGGCCGTCCTCCAAATCTCAGCTGCAAACCCAAATTCGTCTTACTTTTGTTGAGAGATGAAAGGAAGTATATTTTCTTGTTGATCATCTGGTTAGAATCAACCCAAATTTGTAAAAGAAATCATGTTGTAATTATCTATGTTGTAACTGCTCTCTGATCTTTCTCTATTTAAATGAAAACAAAGATCAGAGATAGGGATGGCTTCAAGATGACTTCAGAATGGAGGGATTTGAATGATGGAGAATCGATGATTTGAATTAGAGATTCAGAAGCAAGGATTCATGATAGGATAGGAGGAAGGAAGGATTGTTTTATGTTGTAAGTCTCAAAGCTTCAACTATTGTAATGATTTCACCATTTAATGATTAATATATAATTTGGGCGTTGTTGTTCACTCTTTTCCTTCTGAAGTAACCCAGCAGTGTCCGCTGGCGGCTAAGGGCCCAGCCTCTAGTGGAGTATGTTGTTGTTGTATATTATCTTCTTTGGTTTATGCGTGGTTTTCTCATGAGCGTGATTCGGTAATCTGATTTGTTTTATTATTTTACAACACAGCTCTGTTACATTTGATCTGCTAAATGATATCATTTTCTGAGACAGAAATATCATATTGACTTTGCAGCGCATTGTTGTTTCTTTAATTGCTGGTATAAATGGTTTTTACTGGATACCATTGCGATTTAATTATGGAATGTCTGTGTTGTAACATTTGACCACTGGTATTATTGGATTCATCTTAGAATTATATTTCCTTGTGATTGTTGAATCTATGAACGTTGCTACTCCGTGCTAAAAGACAGTCGTATTATTTATAACTAAGACTGACAATTGAATTACCAAGATTAGATTACTATTGAGGTGTGCCATGTGTTAAGTTATTGTTTTGCTTTCCAGCATTGTTTCATATCCTATCATTAATCAATGCTGTTCTATTTCTGTGTGCTGTCCAATTTATTCTTAGAGTAAAGATTGCTATTAATTTGGCTTTGTTGTTGTTCATTTCCATTAATTAAAGTTTGTTGTTCAGATTCCTTTAATTCTAGTTTGCTGTTCCATTTACGGCCGTTCCATTTTAGACTTGCTGTTCCGTTTTCCATTTGTTGTTCTATTTTACTTTCTGTCGTTCCATTTACTTGTATTTGCTGCTTTGGTGTGAGAGAAGGTCTAAGGCTGTAGTGAGCCTCAGCAATTGCTGCCTAGCTCCCAGACCTATGGTCCATGCTCTAATTTCCTTTCCATCAGTTTCTAGAGGGATGGGTTATCGCTTCCGCACCCTTGACTGATAAGCTGCCTTGTGTGATTTTATCCTTTGAAGTAATTTAGTCATAGTTTAGCATCCGTCTACCCTTGTATTTTTTGAACGCTATACTGCAAAACATTACTCTTGAGTAAATAGCCGCCTCAAACTGAGTACACTCTTGAAATAAAAAGTCGTCCCTGGGTTGATAATTAATGTGAGGTAATTAGGAGTTACAAAGGCACCTTTTTATCGCTCCACAACCTTGTTGTTGTAAGGATTGGCCTTGTTGGTACAAGGGTTCATTTTTCTACTCCAAGGGTTGACTTTCTACTGCAATGGTTGTTGACAAGGCCCTTGTTGCACATAGGATCCCTTTTGTACATAAGGCTTATGTTGTTCGAAAGTTCCTTACGGAATTTGTTGAGCTCCAGGTTGGTACTGATAGGTTCCAGTTTGAAATTGTTTAGATGTCCAAATGAGGGATTTGAACCAGACTGCATTTGTGGTCTTGCTTATGGATTAAGAGGTGTATTTTGAGGCCATTGGGAGCCATATAGAGGGTACAGTTTTTGGTAGGGTATCTGGGCCAAAAGAGGTTGTTGATGCAGGAGTTCGCCTCATCTAGATGGAATAGATAATCCACTAGGATAAGGTACACTACTAACATTTTTTCTAAATCCGGTAGTGTGAGTTTGAGATCCACTCACATAAGTTCCACCTGATATAGGAGTTACATATGGAGGAGGTGGTTATTTCCCCCCATGCAATGGGATAGGTAGTGGCACATTTTTTCCACTTAATGGAGGACCTGAGGAACCTATAGGGATATTGATTCTCACAACCATAATTTCAGTTGTACAAGAACTGAATAAATTATAGTTTATACAAGAATTTGAGAGGCCACGCTTGAAAAAAACGAATCAAAATCAGGCATGGCACCTAACGACCAAATAGGGTTATGATAAAGTGAAGATGCACTTGGAGTACCTGAAACCAATTGAGGCAAATAACTATAACATGGTGGAAACAAAGGTTCACTACTTTCAGGTGGTGGTGGAGGTGGCACACTTCCCACATACAGAAAGCCTTAAGGTGGAAATTTATATTCAAAATCATCACCAACACTGGGAATGTGAGTGGTTGAGGCTTCTGGAGGAGGATCTCGAGGAGAGGTTGGAAACTCACCTTCTGATGCCATGGGTGGAAACAGTTGGTGAGGGGGAATCCATGATGATTGTGAAGAATGCTCCAAAGGTACACCGGGATTATTGTACGAACTATATGGCCATTGAGGAGATATGACCAATGGATAAAAAATTAGATTCAGAGGGAATAATAAATACTTCTGCGGAACCTCAGGAGTGTCTGGGTTAGATTCCTCAAATGATGAGTGTCGAGGTGGAGGACGAGAAGCAAGGGGTTGAATGCTCGAGATAATTCCAAGTTCAAAACATTGGGCTTCAAATGTCTGTGAAATCTTAGGATGAAATCCTTCTGGTGACCCTTCAATGTCAGATGATGAATGGGATATGTAAGATTAACCCGGTGTTTCAACCATGATGACCTTCTCTCAAAAACAAAAGGAGGTGGTTGATTTGAGCTTACAATTAAAATTTACTATTAATTAGGCAATGTGAGGCCAAGGATAACTACATAGGTAAGTCATGTTATTGTGGGTAGTTAAATTTTAAAACTTAAAAACAATAAATAAATCAAAAAGGGTGTACTAGGAAAGAGGGTTTACCAAGTATCCGTGAACTGCTATATACACCTTAACCAAAACTAGGGACTCAATGTACATTGAGGATCTCCTCGAATGTTGTGTTTGGTGTATCATGTCTACAAGGCAGCTGACTCAGTTACTTGTGGCTTAAGGATATAAACCTAGTGGGGTTTCCCAATATATACACGATGGTACAACGAGAACAAGTCTGTGTTAGCATTGTCTAATGCATAGCCGTTCGATGAGAGTATTCCCATATACTTTCCATACTGAAGTGCCTCTGATATATCGAGAGTACTGGAGAACCTCCTATATACTTTCGTATGTGGAAGGAGATTTCACCCCTGGGATACAATGTGGGCAGTAAATGACAACTTCTGGGTTTATAGATGTCGAAACACATCTCTAGCCTAGACCTCTAAATGTTTGCGTTAAGTTCCAAATTCTCCTTAAACTAATTTAGTAAATTTTAATGTTGTTCTTCAATGATGTTTCAATTTTTGGGCTCAAACAATGTCCCCTCATTCCTAAAATTCAACTATATGAGAAAAGGAAACTTTTCACTTCGATGAATGCTATGCTAATAAGGGAAGATAATTCCATCGATCAATGCATCAAACAAGAGAATGCATCAAATAACATGCCCCCACTAACTTTTCTTTCCAAATGCAATATGAAAAATCAAAAACTAAACTTCACTTTCACTATCCAATATGCAATCTATCGAAATAAAAAATGATGTTTACTTCACTAAGGTGCACTTTATTTAAATGATGTTCTCTTTGATTTCCGGATGCTCTAATGCAATTAAGCTTCAACTAAGGCAAAAAATGAGATTTCTATTCAAACTCTCCTAATGCAAACAATGCACCAATCAAAGCAACACCAAATCAAATCCAAAAGAAATTAATGAAAATGTTTTTCACTTTTATCTTTTGAGTCGATAAACAAATGCACTTTTTTCAGTTTGCAAACCAAGAAATGTAGTCTAAGCTTGATGAATAACAAAGATGAATCTCAAATGAAAGATGACCTAACATAATTGAAAAGAAACTTTGTAAAAGACAAACTGAAACTATTGCAAACCAATGTTTTGAATGATTTTAACAAAATAACTACATCCAACAAATCAACAAACCACAACCTCAGTGACACTCACAAGTGACAATAGACAATCAAATGACCTATAAACTCTAAAATCAATTTGATTTCACTCAAACACTTGAAAACTCAAAAAGACAAGGATTTGATAATCAAATCAAATAATCAGACAAAACATCAATAAATCCAAATCATAGTGGACAAGAAAGAAAATTCCTCAGGCACTCAGAAACACTTGATTTTGACAGAGAAACCCCATATTTTTTCCAATCTTTAAGATCAGTGCAACTGTAATGGCCAAACTGACACTGAAGAGGGGATCAACGTGACTATTTTGAAAGAAATTGTGCTCGTAGCATGATTATCTGAATCAAAAACGCGATGCGCGAGGAATGATTCAAAAAAAAAGGTTTCAACAAACACTCCACACTCAACACTCTAAGGTATTAATCAGTGATTATGAAGACCTACACATGCTCAAACTATCTGATAACTCAATGTTCGATCAAACTGATCAAGAGATCGGATCTAAAAGAGATTGAAGAGGCTATAACCTCCCTAGTGGAGTCGCCATTTTTTTGTGAAGATAAATCCCCTCTGTGGACAAAGGTGATCTCTCTAGCCCAATGAGTGCGTCTAAAAAGAAACTAAGGAAACTAGCATACACTTTCCTAGATTATGTTTAATAAATGCAAAGAGAGAGTAGGTTGCCTCGCTCTGATGCTAATCACTCAATCCTTTATATATGACTTTGATTCCTTAACTTCCAGGACCGATTCATACGTGTTCTTCACATCTGAGTACCTGCAAGAGAGATCAAAGAGAAATACAAGGTACAATAGAATATATGGCATACATCAAACATAAACTACTTAATAGATCAAGGAGTATCAAGCTGAAAGCATAAGCATTTGCACAATTATGGAAAGTGAACATCAGATGTATATATTAATGACAACCTATGCCTTGATGTTGGATACCTCCTTTTGATGGATGTCCAAGTCCAAGAAAAGACTCTTCAAAAACTCCTTCTCCAAGTTATAATGGGCAGCATTTTGGCATAATCTTAGTATAGTAATGCAGACAATCAATGACCCACCATTTGGGGATGGAAGGGATTTGATTTATACGAAGGGAGAGGGAGTTAGGGATCCACAAAAGAGGATGGAAGGTCCAAATCTCAAGGGAAAACCCCATAATGATAAGATCAAGAGGTCCAAATGGGAGAACTCACCCATATTAACAACAAACAATATCCATCTTGTTGTTCTCGAAGTTTCTAGTCCATGAAGCTTCTCCTCTAGTTTGGGAAAACATACCAGAAGAGGTTCAACGTGGATTTTCATATCATAACCCATGGTGGTAGGGATAGGGTAAAGTAAAGAAACATGCCATCAACACAGGAAGGCAGTCGAGCGAAACGTGCTAGCCCTAGAAATTAGGGTTTTAGCTAACCTTATTCGTAATTGACTTAGGGCAGTTTTCCTTTGGTTCTTCAGGGGGGTTTTTTTTTATGTATCATGATGGATATACTTCATTGTTAACATTTTGGCACTATGGGATATGAATAGCAAGTGAACAAAAGGTGTGACAAAATACAGTGTAACAAGACCTCATTTATAAAAAGGCTTCAGAGGATTAGCTAGTAACCTTTTGTCAGTTCAAGTTTGGAGCTATTTCATTAGTCTCTCTCTGTCTCTCTCTCACTCTTGGTCACTTAGAGTTTTCTTGGAGCAATCTAGTTTTGGATCAAGGAAGCAAAAGAAATAAAAGAAAAATAAAGGAAAGTAAGGATCAAGGAGGGAAAATTAGGATCAAGTAGCTTCAGGAGGAATACTTGTAGGTAACCTTTTGCATGTGTTATTTCCTAGCTGGTTTGACATGCATGGCTTTGCCTGTTGGTGTAGGATTCTCTTGCTATTGATTGCATGTTTTTTCTTAGTTATGACAGTGGTTTTCTACCTAGCCTTGCATTTTTATGAATTCCATGGTATGTTAGGATGTTTATCTCGGTTTTTAGCTTTGATTTTCTAAATGGACTTCAGAATCCTAGGTGGAGGTAGTTTCAAGGTTCATTCCCAAATTCCTATGAATCCCTTAACTAGCTTTGGTGGGATACATGGTAAATCATGAGGGAGAAGTCTCAGTTTAGGGCATAGTGATCCAGGTTTGGATTGGGGTAAAACCTAAGAGAATGGTCTCGATTTTTTGCCTAGTGATCTCGGATTAGATTGTGGTAAAGATTGAGAGACAAGGAGATGGAAAATTCCTCAAGCATAGTGATGGATTCTGGATGTCATTCCAATTTTGGTTCGGCTGTGATTGGAGAATTGGTTTTGGTGTGATGGCAGTTTGATGAGGGTGGAGGTGGTTTAACCTCTGGATTCCCTTGATTTTTCTTGGATTTATTGTTCTATGGGATCCCACATTCATGCTTGGAATATGGCACAAGGGTGACTAACTAAAAGAGAGATTTGGTTCAGCCATGTCTATGGTCGTGTGTTACGTAGAAGTCCCAAACCTAGACATATTTTCCTACGCTTAATAAAAGCTATGTTCTCTAACTTTTCCACTTGTTTATATGTGGATTTAATCTCTATCAGATCTCTAATATTTATATGGTTTTATGTTGGTTATAAGCATGGTTATATAACTGCTCATGTCATGGTTATTTCATGTATTTACTTGTAATTGTTAAATGGATGGATGCAAGACCTAATTGATGTTATAAAAATTCAATGGAGAATGTGTTGATCCTTCTAGTTATGTTTCATAACTTCTTTCTGTCATTCATGCTCTGTCTTGTATCCTAGGCCTACAGATTGCATTGATGCCAATTGTTTGACAAAATGTGTGTCCTAGTTGGGGATGCTCAAGCCTAGTCTCAAGCTTAAATTTTTATTTTTTTATATTTTCATCATGTCTTTGATGGATTCTAGAGGTTGTAACAAGTTTTGGATAGATGTTGAGATTTTGGGCTAGGAAAGTGGCTCAAATCCCGAGGACACTGACACAAGTCTACTAAAAAGAGTCTAGGGATGCTGATACATAGGCCTATGAGAGCGAATTTGGCTTCTAGATGTTGTCATGCCTATAGCATGAGAGTGACCAGGGGTTAAATGACTTTAAAAAATTAGTGGGAATCAGGCACAAGATGTTTGAGTCGCTGACATGTCTCCTGAGGGTGTTTTTGCTGATGTGGATGGGGTTGTTTGATATGTTCCATCGATTTTGTTTGCTTAAGGTCACCAAGAAAGTTGAATCCCTTATAATAGGCTCTCTTGTCACATGTTTTCCTTGGCTATTCAGTTCCTTGGGTAGACCTAGGAGGAGCGGGTGTTACAATAAAGATTTTTGCACTACCTCAAAGCCATGGGTCCTAATTTAAGGGGAACTACACATCCTTAAAGGTATCAAATTGTACAAAAAAATAAGCCCTGGAGTGCAAATGGATTACATAATTTGAGGTCCAATTTTTTCATACCAATTGATATGGATCCTCTAATTTTGACCAAAACCCATTAAATATACAAATGATTACTTGACATTTGAGGGTGGAGAACCATTCGATAACTTCTAGAATATTTCCTACTATTGTTGGAACTTAATTCATTTGTTCCAAGATGAAAGGTACAAAAATATTGATGTTTGTATTAGATTTGTTTTTTGACACAATATTTCTTTTCATTGTATCAGTAAATGAAGTTGGTCCCTTGGGGTTACTAGGACCAAGCAAACCTCCCCTCAGTAAAAAATTAATGATGATGGAGGAATTTATTTCAATGTCATATTCTTGCAACATAAATATATTATAGATATCTTCCTTCATAAATAAGATTTTAACATGCCAACCGGATACCCAATCAATTTTGTATCTTATGTTTTACATAAATTACCAAATTCATGGCACGAAACCTTATGAGGACCAATCTCTCGACTGGGTTTTTTGCAAAACTTTGAAAAAAAAACAATTCCATATCTAGTTGAAAACCTCATAGCAAGTCCATTTTTTCATTACAAAATCTTCCCCAAATGCCTCTCATCTAATATCGAGGCCATATTCACCCTCCGTGAGGGGAAAGGTGTTTTTGGGGCTATATAAAACCTTCCGATGAATTTGTGGCACAAAGCTCCATTTTGCATCTTCCTACAAATAAAGAAAAAATGGTAGAAACCCGTGGATATACATATTCCATTAAGATCCAAGTGAAATGAAACACCTTGGTCTCTCCAATGTCATTGATCTGTTGCTTCCACCAATGCATACACACTTTAGCTGTTTTGAAACTATCTACATTTTCTAATCTCCCAATAGATCCCGATATGACTTGCCACATTAAGAGATTGGGCTTAGAGTCGCAGAATACCAAGTCTCGATCACCACACGACTTTCAACTATGATCTCCCTAAATCTTGTCGACAACAGCGATCAAGCTTATAGCGTCACAACTCAAATCACTTGCTCCACTCTAGATCACCATGGTCTTACCCTATCCCATTTTAACTATTACTATACTAATATAATGTTATTATAAACCTAAATTGTTACTATTAAAAGTAAACCTATTATTAAACCTAAAACTAAACCTGATATTATAAACCTATTATTATTAAACCTAAACCTAAACATAATATTACTATACCCAATATTACTCACCCGACTACATTGATGAGTCCCATCAATAGGTATATTTTCAACATCATCGTGCCATCCTCTAGCCTTAAAATTATATTTTTCTCACATTAATTCACAATTTTGGTTATGTTATGCTTAGTAAGAAGAGTAAAAGGTGTTTGTCATGGTATGTGGCCTAATGTGGTTGAATTTCAGGAAAACGAACAATTTTTTAGGCATTTACTATGCAGGGGCATTTACTAGTTCGAATTCATTGGAAGCCGTGTAACTCCTAGTACAAGTGAAGCTCAACAAGGACTAGATCCACCATTTATGAGATTGAGGGAATCACTCCTATTTTCAAGGGAGATGCTATCAGCCTCCCTTTTGTATAAATAAACAAGATGAAAATATCATTAGGATTCAACGTTTTGATTTAGCCAGGTGTAGTTATTGAGCTCAGGACTTGACATTGTCATTTTGAACTTTTATGTGATGTATGAGACTTTTACATTCTGATAATGAGGAGTTGGTTATTAAGTTGCATCTAAGTTAGTTTCACAAGGTTGAGACCCTTGGGTTTGTTCCCAACCCATAGGCTTTGATCCTCTTTTGTACTTGTGTTTTGTTCTTGATTCCAAGCATTTCGTAGTTTTCTTTCATTTCAATAGAAGTTAAGCCAGAAAAACCTATGATTGCAAGCTTTAAATCACCTCTCTTGTGGGAGAATGGTTGGAAGGTTTCACAATATCAGTCAAAAAATTTGAGCTTATGATTTCTTATAAATAGATGAATGTTATTTTCTCTTCTTCACATTTTCTTTCTATAGCTTAGAATTCAGTTCAGTGATCAGATTAGTGTTATGGCATAAAATAGATGTTATTCAAATTCAACTCATCTTTTTCATCATAGTTTATATCACTGTGTTAATGATAAATGGATGTATGCATGTGGCTAGTTGTAGGGCTGTGTTGAATCTGTAGAGGATGGAACCTCTTTCACCTCCATATTGGACTCCTCAATCTTCTCTTTCCATTCCTTAATCTTGTCCCAAAGCTTTGTTTCCACAGTCACTCTACCTAGTAAATTTAGGACATCGTGAGCATTCATCCTAGTGCAAGACAAACCTCTGAGAGGTTCTAGGCTTGGCTAAGGGGCTCAACCCAACCTTCCTTCACTATCTCTAACCTCCATCCACCTCTTCATTCCCTCAAGACACCATCTCTACCCAAAAAAAGCTCTCAAAACCCCTCCTGTAGCGTTATAGGCCCTCGTGTAGCAATATCAAACATCCTGTAGCAGCACCTATAGTAGGCTTGTGGCACTACTTTTATTCACCTGTCTTGCTCCCAAAATCAACCTTATCTCAGTTAAGATGAATAATGACCCCAAGTTATGAGTTGATGATCAAGGGAATCTCCTAGACCACCCCAACCATTCCTTTTCCTCATTTCAAAACAAAGTAGAGTTAGTGTTTTTCAATCACAAGTATAATGCAAGTTAGTTTTCTTTTTTTCAAGAAAATGTGATATAGGTAGATTAATGCAAGCAATTAGGTTGCTAGTTTGATGAATTTTTTAAGATGGAGTAGATTTATTTGTGCAGGTAGATTAGTCGTTTTTCTTTCATGAAATTATTGATTAGCATCTACAAGTTTATCAAATGGCATTTCCACTTTCATAGCTAGAATAAGTTTTCTATTGTAATTTCATCGACAATCTTTCACTATAGTTCAGTAGGAGAAATGGTCTCTGAACACTTTGATCTAATATCATGACTAAGGGTGGCATGAGTAGAAACTAACCTACTGTGCATATATCACTTTCACCTTTATGTTTGTATGAATCCTTAGGTTGATAATTTGAGTTGATGGGCGCTTAGGAGTTGAAACATTCTTGGTGCAATACCAACGCTCACCACATTTTGGTGTCGTTTCTGGGGAGGTGTCTAAGTAGATGAAGTTTTCTGCTTGAGCATTATTTTTTGTTTTGCATTCAATTTTGAAAAAAGTGAAAAATAAAAAAATGAAAAGTTATTTCACACCTCGTAATCAAATAAAATACTTACCAAAAACCCCCACACCCTCAAAGAGTCAACCTTCACTCTTCTTCGATGACTGTGAACTTCCCTCTCTGACTATATGGGAGTGAGAAGACCCTTTAGGTGAGCAACCCAAAATTTTTGAAGAACCTATTTGGGAAGAAGAATAACACACTTCGCCTACCCAAAATATGGTTGAAAACATGGACAATGAGGTTTTCCTTGTCATAGAAACCAATGGAGAGGCTAGAATGAAGAATATAAGCCCTACTTCCCTTCCACACTTCCATGGCTTAACCTCTAATAATCCTAACACCTGCATGTTTGATTCTGTTGTTGTTTCTATGACCTATGACTATGTCTCTGATGAGCAGAAGATGAATTTTTTTCCCTCTACTCTTAAAGATGTAGCCTTGCACTGGTATATCAGTCTTCTTAGGGGTAGCATCACTACCTAGGATCAAATGCAACACGCCTTCAATAGAAAGTACAAAGACTATTTTAGGTCCAGAGAGATTGGATTACGATAAATCCTGAGAGATTGTCTCAGTGTAGGGCCTAGTGATACAGGATTAGATTGCAGTAAAGCCCGAGAGACAAGGAGATGGAAAATTCCTCAAGGATAGTGATGGATTCTAGATTACATTCCAAGTTTGGTTTGGTTGTGATCGAAGAACCAGTTTTGGTGTGATCACGGTTTGATGAGGATGGAGGCCGTTTAACCTTTGGATTTCCTTGGTTTTTCATGGATTGGTTGTTCTATGAGATCGCACATTCATGCTTGGAATATGGCACGGGGGTCACTAGCTGAAAGAAATATTTGGTTCAGCCTTGTCTACGGTCAGGTGGTACGTGGAAGTCCTGAACCTAGTCCGATTTTCCTCTGATTAATAAAAGCTAAGTTCTCTTACTTTTGCATTGGTTTATATGTGGATTTCATAGCTATCATATATCTGATATTTATATGGTTTTATGTTGGCTTTGAGCATGGTTAAATGACTGGTTCATGTCATCAATATTTCATGTATTTACTTGTAATTGTTAAATGGATGGCTGAAAGACCTAATTGATGGTATAATAGTTCAATGGAGAAGGAGGTGATCCTTCTGGTTATGGCGAAGGAGGTGATCCTTCTAGTTATGTTTCATAAGTTCTTTTAATCATTTATGCTATGTCTTGTATCTTAGACTTGTAGGTTGCATTAATGTCAAGTCTTTGATAGAATGTCAACCCCAGTTGAGGATGCGCAGGACTAGTCCTGAGGTTTATTTTTGATTTGTTTATTTTTTTCATCATGTATTTGATCGATTATGAAGGTTGTCAAAAGTTCTAGGTATAGGTCCGGATTATGGGCTCGAAAAGTGGCTCAAATATTCGAGATGTCGGCACAGGTCTACTGGAAAAAGTTAAGGTATGCTGGCACATAGGCCTTTGAGAGTGACTTTGGCTTCTGGTCACTGTCTTGCTTATAACATGAGAGAAACCATGGGTTAAAAGGCTTAAGTTATCAATGGGACTCAGGGACAGGATGTCTAAGTGGATGACATGTCTCACCAAGGAAGTTGAATCCCTTATAGTAGCCTCTCTCGTCACATGTTTACCCCAGCTAGCCAATTGCTTGGGTACACCTAGGAGGAGGGGTTTCTCAGGTGTGCATCCCTTAGTTTGTACTCATCATATTTACATCAAGGAGGGTTACAAGCCTATGCACCAACCCTGGAGAAGGATGAACCCAACTCTTAAGGATATTGTGAAAGAAGAATTACAAAAGCTACTAGATGTAGGGTTCATATATTCCATTTCAAATAGTGAGTGGGTGTCACCTCTTATTTTCGTTCCCAAGAAGAATGCAAAGTGTAGAAACTGTGTTGATTACCGAAACTTAACAAGGCTACAAAGAAGGACCATTTTCCATTGATGTTCGTTGAAAAAATCCTAGATGGCCTCGCAGGTAAGAGATTTTTCTCCTTCCTGGATGGATTTAGTGGATAAAACCAAATCCATATCGGTCTTAAAGACCAAGATAAGACCACATTTACATGTCCTTGGGATACCTTTTCCTATAGAGATCCTCCATTCAGTTTATGCAATGCCTCTACTACTTTCCATAGGTTAGTTCTGAGTATTTTTGGTGAAATTGTTCATGACTCTATTGAAATATACATAGATTATTTCACTCCTTATGGGCATGACTTCTAGGAAGCTCTCTCTAATCTTGTGTAAATTGTTGAAGAAATGTATTGAAATTGATCTCTAATCAAGCCCTGAGAAATGTGAATTCATAATGAATGAAGGGATTGTCCTTGGCCATTCCATATCCAAGGAAGGGATATAGGTTGACCCAAACAATATTTCCATCATAAAAGGGTCCCTATCCCTTAGAAGCAAAGAGATGTTAGGAGTTTCTTGGGATTAGCTGGGTATTATAGGAGATTCATCAAAGACTTCAGTAAAGTGGCTTCACCTTTGTTTGGATTACTATCCAAGGATTCAATGTTTTGTTGGACAGGAAACTATCAAGAGGCCCTTGAAGGTTGAAATAAAATTTTACCATTGCACCCATCCTTAGGGGTCCCAACTAGGCATATCATTTCCATATCCATATTGATGCATCAAATAAATATGTGGGGGCAGCCTTAGGACAAGTAGAAGATAAATTTCCTTATACTATCTATTTTATTAGTTACAATTTTTCTAAGGCTGAGTTGAATTACACTAGCACTAAAAAAGAACTCTTAGTTGTAGTACATTATTTAAACAAATTCAATCATTATATCAATGGGTATCAAAATTTTGTTCATATTGATCATGCAACCATTAAATATTTTATTAATAATCCTGATGTCAATGTCTGGATAATTAGATGGTTGCTATTGTTGCAACAATTTGATTTGACTATTATTGACAAACCAAGGAAAGAAAATGTGGTTGTAGATTTCTTTTCAATACTAACTTTTCCTACAGGTAATGAGGAGATGGTGGATGATCAACTTCCAGATGAAAACCTCTTTTCCATCACAGTGATTTCTTCTTCATTTGCTGACATAGCCAACTACTTAGTTGTCAGGAGGCTCCCTCCTAATTTATCATCCATATAGAAAAGTAAGATTGTAAGGAAAAGTTCTATTTTCACTTGGATTGGGAGCAATATTTTTAGATTAGGACCAGATCAAATTGTTGGCCCTCGGTTTTGATCAAATTTTTCTTATTAAAATACACCTAAATTCCATAATTATCAACCATATATCATCCATATACACCTTATTTCGACAAATTTATGCATATTCAGGTATATAAATTATGGTTTTCAATTTTTAGATATTTTTGCAAAATTTGGGTTTTAAGTGTATTTTTGGACAGAACTGAAAATTCCCATAATGGCTCCATTGAGGTCATACTTGCAGAACACCTCGGCATGAGCTAAGCATAGATATGGAAATATTGGGAACCAAGGATGGACGTGTACCTATTGGTTCGGTCAAACCGAGCTAAAACAGGCCTGGTCAACGCTGGTCAAACATGACCTGTCTTTCAGGAAATACCTAGGAAATATGTCAAATTTACTATTTTGTGCAACTGAATGGATGGATTTGACCAAGATAGATGGGATTAGGATAAATATGATTGTTATAGACATTTTAGTCAAGTTTTTTTATTATTTCCCTATTTAAGCCAAGACCATTGAACGCTTAAAAAGGAGAATTTGTATAATCTGATATTGAGACTCTTTGAAGACTGAAAAGTTAATAGAAGAACCTGTTTCATTTTCATTAGTTGTTGGTGCTTGGTGATTGACTAAGGTTGTTGTAGCTACTATTTCTTCAAGTGTGCAAGGGAATGGTGGAGGCCCCCCACGCTAAGCTAACTGTTATATACCTAGGGGGTAATATGGGGTACCGAGGGAGGTACCCAAGGTAATAATGTAATAATGGGATGGGCCATAGCAATAAATAAGGTGGTTAACCCATGTCATGTAAGGGACCACAAGTAGTTAATAATAATGTAAATAATAATGTAAGGGGCCCATGGTATTAGTTGATGGTATGAGGAAACCATGGTAATGATGCATGGTATTGTATGTATGAGTGGTATAAGGAAACCATGGTAATGATGCATGGTATTGTATGTATGAGGCCTATATAGAGGCTAGAGACTCCATATGGAGATATATTAAGAGAAGTATTCTTGTATGAACAAGCATATGGCTTGTGGAGTCTTCTCATTCCTTAAGGAGTGAATTTATGGTGTTGCCCTACCATAAGGGTTTGATAATAAAGACTCATTTCTATCTATTTCGATCTTGTTATTTATTGGGTTATTTCTGTTATCATATATTTTTGGGTTAGATCTACAACAAGTGGTATCAAAGCTACAACACTAACTACACTTCTTGGTTAATTTAGCATAATTTTTCATAAACTAGTTGTTGCTTCAGATGTATTTATATGTGTGAAGATTTATTATGATTGTTGGGTGAATATTGGTTTATTTCTAATCTACATATGAAGGGACAAACAATAATTTAAGTTAAATTCTCCTTCTATTTTATCAGGAGCTATAATTGAAATTCATCCTCCTTTCCTTGTTTAAAGTTATTTTTAAATTTCTAGTTTTAAAGCAATGGTAACAATGATAAAATAGAAGTATGAAGAAGGACAACCTGGATCTCCTTAGTTAGAATTTAGAAGCCTCTTCTCTTTCATCTTCTACATCATAAGTTGTTGTTAGTTAGAAATTTTGGATTTCTCTTCGTGGATGTAATATTGTAGGGAAGGACAATCTGGTTCTCATAAGTTAGGAGACTCATCCCACACATATTACATAAGTAAATCAGAAATTACTTAATTAGATCTTATATTTGTGATATGAATTTCCTCCAATATTCATATTTCATCTTCTAAAATTGACTACAACTAAAATCCATATACTTTGGACATGCTTCCAAGCTTACAAGCATGGATTGATAATTAAATACTTGTGTTAATTTTCATAGTAAATTGACCCAAAACAGATCTTGAGGAGATGTGTAAGGGAAGAATAGGTCTCTGACATCCTCTCAGAATGTCATTATGGACCTTGTGGGGTCATTTTGCTGCTATGAGGACAAGATTTAAAGTTTTACAAGCTAGTTACTATTAGCCTAGTTTACGTCAATATGCAAGGAGATACACCACCAGATATGATCAATGCTAAAGGATGTGAAAAAACACACCGAGGGGTGAAATTCCCCTACAACCTAAAGTGGCCTTAAAGCCATTTGACAAGTGGGGAATGGATTTCATTGGGCCAATTGATCCATAATCATGACATAAGAGGTACATCATTGTGTGCGCTGGTTACTTGGCAAAGTGGGCCGAGACAAAGGAATTCAAAGCAATAACTAAGAATAAGGTGGCTAATTTTTTAAGGGAAAACATATTCTACAAGTTTGGGTATCCAAGGGAGGTAGTCATCAATCAAGGAGAAAAATTCACATCAAATCTGATAGAAGATTTCATGAGGAAACACCTTATCAAATGCAAGACATCCACTAGCTATCACCCTTAAGAAAATGGGAAAGTACAGGTCACAAATAGAGCATTGGAGATAATCCTCACCAAGATTTTTAGTAGCAGCATGAAATATTGGGCAGATAGACTAGTAGACGCCACTTGTGCCTACAACACCACTTGGAAAACCACCACTGGATTCACCCCATATAACTTGTTGTATGGGAAGAAGGCTTTGACTTCTATTGATTTTGAATATAACACTTTCAGGATGGAATCTTAGTTGGACTTAGACTTCACTACAACACAACAAGAAAGGTTACTCCAACTTAATGGTTTAGATGAGTTTAGGATGCAAGCTCTCCTACACAATGAAGTCATACAACTTTAAAGAAAGGCATAACATGAAAAGCATATCAGGGAAAAGAAAATTTCAAGAAGGATATTGGGCCCTGTTATATGATTCTAGGTTAAAATATTTCAAAGGAAAGATAATGACAAGATGGATGAGTCCTTATTTAGTAGAAAAGTGTCATGAAAAAGGATCTGTCCATATCAGAACCATTGATAACGAAGGTATTCCCTAAGTTTTAAATGGTTATATATTGAAGCTATATATAAGACCTTTGTCCAAGGAATAATTTATCAGTTTAGTTAGCAAATAATTAAATGTGATTGGGAGTTTCATAACTTCCAGTGCACAGTATTCCTAACAATTTGAAAAAAAAAAACCCCAAGTGAATACCTCCTCTGAGGCGGCTAGGGCAGGCATGCAATTTCAAAACCTCCACAGAGGAAGCCTACTCATCTAAAAAAAAGGGGTAAAAAATAAAAAATAGAAAGAGAAAATAGGAACACAAGGAAGAAGCTATCATCATTCTTGCTAACCTTTCTCTTCTTTTGTTCAACCACACACAGTTGGGAGATTTTATGGCTACAGGACAAAACCTAGAAGTTCTCATCCATCCTCCCATCTGTACACCTCATCTGCATACTCTCCACTCATATAACCATCTCTCTCCACCATCCAATCAAAATGAAAATTTCACCTCCTCACTATGATGCTACAGGATGGACCTGTATTACTACAAATTGGACCTGTATTGCTACAGGAGGTCCTGTAATGTTGCAGAAGAAGCCTTTGAAGCTACAAAAGGTGGATCCAATGAGAGGAACAATCAAAAAGACCATGATGCCTCTAGGAAATGATAAATGGGGTCCTCTAATCATTTACTCATCACCCATCCACTCCATTTCACCAAGACTTGCTCAAAATTCCCACTCCATCCTACCTCTAAAAAACACAAAAGACATTGTTTTCTATTTCTCCAACATCTTCACTCCTTCCTCATGACTCTAACCCTATCCTCATGGATTTTCATCATCTTCGTCAACACCATCATGAAAACTGAAGAATTCAGTGGAGGATCAAGAGACTACTATAGGGAAAAAACTCCTCTTATAGCAAGCTTTGCAGTCACAACTATTGGTGCAGTAAGATGACTTTATAAATGAATCTTAATCCTACATTAATATGTCAACATGGGATTCATCTTTTTATTTCAAGGTTGTAAGCACTTTATTTGCAATAACAATCAGAGATTGGAATGCAGGTAATTAATCCTAAATTCTAACTAATCATTGCAAAAATAAACAATTTCTAAACAACTCATTACTTTTGAAAATGCAGAACAAGAATTATTTTATGATTCGAAATTGGAAAGAAATCAATTGCAAACTACTTTCAAACAAATATCTTAATCCAATGTCTTAATGCAAAAAGGAAATCAACCTGAATAATCAAATCCACATGTATTAAAGGAAACTACTCAAATCATGCTAATCATGAGGAACAATCAAAGCTAGAAGTAATGGTAGAAAGCATATATTAAGAGGAAACAACAATCATATACAAAGCTTACTTTCTCTAGATTACAAAAATGATATTAACCGAGCTATAAGATTTAATATAAGTCAACATGTAGAAGGAACAACAATATGAACCTTAACAATAAAGTACAAATATCATAATAAAAATTAGTAGTAGGCTTTCTAGTGACCAAACCCAAAGCCTCTAGAAGAAACTGCTATGGAAACTCAATACACATATTTAATGTGAAACCTCAAGTCTTTCATTAATTGTCAAAAAGCAATTACAAAATCACTTCAGCCCTTAAGGTTCAATATGCATTCACAGTCTTGCTGGAATTTTACAATGATTACTAAAATTACTTTTCTTTTCGATTTACTAGCGTTATATATCTTTTATGAAATGCTAGGAAAATTGGAGCTTATCCTAAGGATCAAAAGATCCTCAGGATTACTCGACTGAACAATTGGATTTCCACATCAATCCCATATTTTTCCTCTGCGTTTAGCGTGGTCCACACAACTGTAACAACGACATCTTCCTTTCTTGGCATTGTTGTTTTATCCAAAAGGAACAACAATTTTCCAATCTAGTAATCCCGCGCATTAACAAGTGAAAACTTAGGATTTTAGTATTAAAAGCATGTAATTTGTTCATACTTCTTTTTATTTTCTTTTTATGGTCTTTCTTCGATAATGTGCTCAAGATGAGAGTAAATTCATGAAAACCATATGATTAATCAATTAAATGAGGAGGAAAAACATACCTTTTTCATGACCCAACATAGCTTACCTTTTTGCATGTCCTCATGCAATTAGATAATTAAGATGCAACTGAGTCAGAGAATAGGCAGGATATGTTTCTTCCTTGTAGATGTGAAAACCATTTTTGTTTTTAATTACTGCAAAGGCTCGACCTTCCTAATATTCTGATAGCTCATAATTACAGTGATACCCATCAGGAGGATACCAAATAATATGGATTCTCTAATGACATCTAGTGCAAGTAGGACCCTCACTTAGAACAATGTTACCATAATGGGTGAGTCTAGCTGCAGTTGCCTTAAAGTTTCTATAACCAAAGGGTTCTCGATTTCTAACGTTGTTTGGAGAGGTTATCCATATTTTATTTGCAGCCAGGAAATCTGCTTCTCTAATGTCTTCGAAATATTCCAAACCTAACTTGATAATGCCTGTGTTGATGGGGCCCAAGGTAGACGCAACCCCTTATTTTTTCATAAACCTTTTATGTTTTACCGAGGTCTGTAGGGGCATTGTAGGTTCACCTCTTACCCAAAGATCCAGTCCAATTTCTCTCCTCTGGAAAGTATCATGAGCCTTAGCCCATTTGAGCCGATTTTTGGTGAAGGTGAGGAAAGCTTGGAACTGGACATCCCCAAGGAAGGAGCTAGGATTGGCATCCCTATCATCTTCCAAGAAAAAGTTGTGAAAATGTAATTCACATAGAAAATGTTTTACATCCTCCGTCTGTATTTGACAACATTTAATAAAATCGGGAGTAGAACTAAATCAAAATGCTGACGATATCTAATAGCCTTAACTTTTAACAAAAAATATCATTCAAGCATTAAAAGTGTATATTTTGTAGTAGGCGACCTATAGGCTAGTGCATTTGAATAAATAGAACAAATAGTTTTGATTTGCTCCAAATATTTATGATATTGTTCCTGTACTTCCTCCACTTTGTTATGTTCTTCTTTGAGGCTGGCATAGGTCTGATCCTCTATTCTAGTCAAGTCATTAAATTTTTTTAGTAACTCTTAATATTTCTTCAAAGGAACAACTTCTTGTTGATGTTGTTGCAGTATTTGATGTAACTTTGCTAGTTCCGTCTTCAGTTTTCAAGAAATAGCTTCTACTACCAAGGGGGTATAAGGAGGTATGTCCTCAGTTTGAGTATTATTGTTGCCAGTTGCTACTAACTCTGTTTGAGTGTATATTTCCACTTTTGACTGAGGAACATAGAGGCTTGTTTGAAGATCTGTTTGAACAATAGTTTCCATTGTTGACACAAGAACGTAGAGGTCTATTTGAAGGCTTGCCTAAGTAGTTGTCTCTGTTACTTCCATAGAAGAACATAAATCTATTTGAGTTTCTATCGAACTATTACAAACATCCTCTATTTGAGTCCCTGTTGAACAAGTGTTAATGTTTTCCATTTATATTCCAGTGGGATTAAGGAAATTCTCGGTCTGGGTTCCTATTTATTTCGACTCTACTTCCTTATTATAAGCTTTCTTAGAGACCTTTATCCATTTCCTAGGCTACTTGATTTTTCTTTTCAATTTCTCATTTTCCTTATTCATTAGTTCTAACTTGTGATCATCTCTCTTCTTTTTCCTTACTATTGGTTTCTTCACTGGGGAAGAAGGACTTGCATTAACATTTTCAAAAGTAGGAGTAGTTTCAAAATCGTCAGAGTCATGTTCGAGTAAGACTATGTCTCCTGAATTGGCTTCTAACTCGTCAAAATTGTCAGGGTCTTGTTCAAGTAAGGGTGTATGTCCATAATTAGCTTCACACTCCTCAACATTATTAGGGTTCGTTCAAGTGGGGTTCTATCCCCTGAATTAGCTTTTGGTTTGTCAATGTTGCCGGGGTTTTGGTCAAGTGAGGCTATATGTTGGGTCCCTATAATACTAGTGATTACCCCATTACTATTGTAGTTGTACCCATTATTAATATTGTTGTGCCCTATTGTCCCCATATTGTTATTACTGGGCCCCATAGAATCCCTCTATTGTTGTTTTTGTGGCTTTATATTATTATTGTTAGGTCGGCTGGGTTATATTGTGACTCCTTAGACTCCTATATATCGAAAGGAGGTTTATCATTTGAATCATCCAAGAATTGTCATTTATGTAATGTAAAGGAGGTTGTCCCCTCAAAGAGGCTGAATTCTAAGGCGTTGATCTATCTTTTCTATCTTTTCTTGAGCTGGTTTCATAACATTTGGTATCAGAGCTTTGGATTATAGGGTTTCGCTGCTCCAAACAGGTCATGTGCATTTTCGTTATAAC